>NW_022045982.1:24833-108760 GCF_001654015.2 Drosophila navojoa
TATATATATATATATATATATATATATATATATATATAATGTATATATCAGTCTAATATCTATTTTATTGAACAGAGTTGAATTATTTACATACATACATTTTCAAATCCTCAATGCTATTTATTTTAGTGTAGTTAGCCTTCTTTTTTAAGTACAAACTGCAACTTTGAAAAAATTAAATTAAAATTGAAGAAATTTATTTCTTATTTATTTTATCTGATCTTTCTGGCATCTGCTTGATTTATTATATAATTATATCCTCTTTACTTCTATTTCTAATTATAGTATGTGTTTATTTTGTATTTCACAATTACTTTCTCTTTCTTTTTGTAGGTTTTTTTCTGCTCTTTAGATTTTCACACATGTCCGTCCACTCACACATTTACACGTCGTGTTCGTGTCACATAGACAAGCCCAAACGCGCGTCTAATTCTGACACAAAACTACAATGAAAGTATTCGGCTTAACGTCGTCTCGTTTTATTTGATAAGCTCTAAAAAACCAGACACCTGGTCAAAAGGGTGGGTCAACCGACATTATATCCCAACGGCACTTTGCCCTTGATAAGCCCCAAAGCTAAAATCAGCTATTATTATTATTTCGCTTTTAAATTAATTAAAACTGTTCAACTTGACAACTAGAAGCACAAAGGTATATATGTACATACATACATATAGATATGAAATATGTGTATATAAGTCATACATATGTATATGCTTATTTATGTACGTGATGATATATAATAGCCATTGTAATAGTTCTTGTTGTTTTTTCTTATCAGTTATAAACACCCACATTTAGACAATTGTCGCTAATTGCCGACGAGCTGTGTACTCTGATACCCTGTAAACTAGCCAGAGGTGTCACAGGGCATGCCTTATGCATGGTATGGACCATAGGGTATCTGCTAGTTGCGCAAGCTAGCTAAGCACTTAGATCTATTCTTATAGATGTATTCAAATTTAAATATTTTTTTATTTTTACTGGGTTCATGTTCTTGTTTTCTTTAAGGCACCGCACCCGTTGTACCCTTTATGCCGCCGCTGGCGAAACAGCTGGGCTATTCCGATGTTGTCGTTGGCACCATGTACATGATATTGCCCATTGTGGGTTTGCTGGCAAAGCCGCTCTTTGGCTACATAGCGGATCGGTAAGTGGAGCAAGCGGAAATATCGCCTCTCTATGCGATTTTCATAAGTGAAATTGGAAGATGGATTGAAGGATGGATGGATGTTTGTAGACAAATTTCATTTCTACGCTATTTTCATAACTGAGATTCTATGAACGAAATATTGAAAGATAGTGATTAAAAAGAGACTAATCTCTGTAGTTGATTGATCGCTGAAAAGACCAAGCGCTTCTCTATGCGGATTTCAAGCTAGTAAAAAGATAATGAGAGTGATTAAAGCTGATTATGACAAAGCATCTGGGTTTCGTCCTTTCGTCGATAGGTAGAGAAAACGCCTATAGTTAGTATAGCAAATTGAGTACAAATAATTATTGAGAGACACACAGTATAATATGGATTCTGTTAATGCTCTCAATTCAAATCTTCCAGCTACCATCGACATCGATTTCTCTTTCTGGCTGGACAACTGATCACCGCTGTGGCCTTCTTTATGGTGATGTTTGTGCCGGCTGTAGAGAAGCCTCAGTTCCATTGTCACGCCGGGGTGTCCAACATACGCTACTGCTCCAACTATCCAAAGGACGCGGAAACGCAGCTGGAGTCGTTCTATGGGAACCGCACACTCACCTGCAACATGGCATGCCAAATGGAGCCAGACATGTGGGACATCGTCTGCCAGCACTGGCTCGATGCGAATCCGCTGAGCGATTGTCAGGCGAATCGGACCAAGAACACACTCACGTTTTCCACCTACATCGATATGAAAGGTTTGATCGAGGAGGCGAATGGCAATATGAGATGCCTGAACTTCCTCATTCCGCACGACCTGGGCACGATCGACTCCCGCAACGTGACGCTCTACTGCCCCAAGGACCAGCCGATGTTCCAGTCCAGCTGCCAGATGGAGTGCAACGATACATTCATCAACGAACTCCTGCCCGACAGCTCGGTGATCAATATGGGCAGCGCTGTTGCTCTGCCCGAGTTCTGGTTCTTCTTTGGCATGCTGATCATCAGCTGGGTGGGCATGGCAGTCGTGGTGAGCATCGGCGATGCCATCTGCTTTGGCATACTGGGCGAACGACATCATCTGTACGGCAGGCAGCGGCTGTGCGGCTCCCTGGGCTGGGGCATCTTCGCCCTGCTCGCCGGACTGCTGGTGGACACGATGTCCAAGGAGGGCAGCATTGACAAGAACTACACGATTGTCTTCTGGATGACCCTGATCATACTGGGCTTTGACATGCTCGCCTCCACCAAGCTCAAGGTAAGTCACCTGAAGATAATCGAGATTTGTATTAAATGGATTCTGTCCCATAGCACACCCAGACGCACATGTCGGCCAACATCCTAAGGGATGTGGGCCAAATGTTCCTTTCAATACGTTGCGTCGTCTTCTTCCTCTGGTGCGTGGCCATAGGCCTGGGCACAGCGTTGATCTGGAACTTTCTATTCATCTATCTGGAGGAGCTCGCGAAGCCGTTTGACAATGGCGCCAACTTCATCAAGACCCTAGAGGGCCTCGTCATGAGCATTCAGTGCTTTGGCGGCGAGCTGCCCTTCTTCTTCATGTCCGGCTGGATACTGAAGCGCATCGGGCATGTGAATGCCATGAGCCTGGTGCTGTTCGGGTTTGGTGTGCGATTCATATTGTATTCGATGCTGCAGAATCCCTGGTACATACTGCCCATCGAGCTGCTCAATGGCGTTACCTTCGGGCTCTTCTATGCGACAATGGCTTCGTACGCCAGCATAGTCGCCCCGCCAGGCACGGAGGCCACCATGCAGGTAAACGCAATCCCAGAGAGAAACGGTACAAAAGATCATACTGAAGAGGGTTTCTTTACAGAGTCTTGTGGGTGCGATCTTCGAGGGCATCGGCGTCTCCATGGGCAGTCAAATTGGAGGCCAGCTCTTTGATGGAGTCGGCGCTCGTACCACCTTTGAGATCTTTGGCATTGCTGCCTTCATAGTGTTCGTCATCCATGTCTGTGTACAAATCTACCTGCAGCGCAATGGCCCAGCTGAAAATGGTAAGGGTAGGTCCTCCACGGCAGCGTCCGCAACTGCATCCGCATCCGCATCTGCATCTGCCAATGCATCCGCAACTCCCGACTGCCCGACTAGCATTAAGAACCTCGATGGGTTTAGAGATGTCGATTTGAGCTGAGGCCAAGAGTTCGTCCGACACTTTCTTACTGTAGTACAACACAGGTCAATTATGATCCCAAAGATTATTAATCGAGCCCAAGAATTTAACAGAATTTATCAGCATTTCCGATAGATGTACATGAATTTATTAACTGTTGCGGTAGTTAGGATATTAAGATATTCTCAGCTATGCCAAAAGAGTTTCAATATGGGACAATAACTAGAAGACTTGTCGCTATTTAGATATTACCCGATATTAAAACACCCATAGCTATAAAATGATAAATCATAAAATAATTATATAAAGTATTTTGATAAATCCTGTTTACTGTAGTCGTAAGAGACGAAGACAGGCTATAAAATGATATTTTTCTTTATTCTTTTATTCATTCATATGTATATAAAGCCATATAAAATTTATTAATTGGATTGATCTTCTATATAAAATACATCAAAACATTTTTATGTATATCAAATATATACTTCTTGAACTCTGCTCAAACACAGCTATTCTCATTGTTGCATTTTTCAATATTTCTTTATTTTTTTTTTTTATTATTTGAAAATTGTACAAAGTTCAGAACAAAAACAAAACAGAAAATAAAATTGGTAATAAAAGTTTCGCACTCTTTGTGAAATACACTTTAAGGCATTTTAGATCATGTTTGTAAATGCAATTCAGCTACGCATTATCACTTAAGATACGATCGATATTCAGGTATTCCCTAAAGAATTAATTCGACATATCTATCAAAAGTAAAACATAAAACTCTTTTACACTTTTACAGAGACTAATTCATATTTCGAATACTTTTAGGCACTGTCAAATATTTCGCACCGACAGATGCAATGCACATGCTGAATGAACAGGAGTATACAGGTCTTAGCTAAACAGCTCCTCCTCATCCTTCTCTGTGATCTGGCGATTTACCGAATTCGTATGCTTGCCAGCGTGAAACAACACACAATCAGCCAAGAAAACAAAATCAAAACAACAAAACCAATACCAAATTAAGAGAAACACTTTTCCTGCTGCTGAATCAGAACAATTTCCTCATCAAATTGCATGGCGAATGCTAAATATTCAATCTCGATTGTAATTATAATGATTATATGTAATTGTACTCTAATTTTAGTAATGCTAGCAACAAATTCCTCACACACATCCAATATTTGTGTTACCCTAGTGCATGCTTTGGCTAGGTTTATGCGCTTAAGGTCAGTACAAAGAAGATCTATTTTCATTCAAATAAAAAAAAGATAAGGAAAAATTATAGTATTTCTAGTTGTGATATAAAGATTTCATATAATTAGTTAAATTCAATTTGCTAGCTTATCACGATTTGCACACGCATAAACAAAGCTTTACATTGTTAAATTTAAATGGCATGTTTTTAAATTGTATTGGAAACTCTAAAACTGTGAATGTTTAAATGTTTCTTTTTTTTTTTTAGAAATTAAGAAGAAAAAGCTTAAAACATTAGTCAATGTTGCTTATGAAAATTGGCTTTTCATGCATGTAAAAACTATCTCGAAAGTATTTTTCAAATTATATAGAAAGACAAAGGAGCTACTATTCTCTTGTATTGTTCTTTATCATATGTATTCATTTTAGATGATATGTTTATTTAGCTCTTAGCCTAGAGTCTTGTCAGCTCTGGCTGTACTCATTATGTTTGAGTACTGCCCGATTATAACTAGTTTTAATATATATAAGTAATTATAAAGCTTGTTGTATCTATGGCCCTAAAGCTACTGATTGCCGATGAGCGACTCCTCGTGCTGTTGCTTTTCGACCTTGCGTTGGTATTCGCGTTGCTTACAGGCTGCGATGTGTACAGCTCGTTTCTGTAATCAAAAATACGATATATACATACATATATAAAGATAAACCTAGTTAACAATTGATTATGATTGCATGTGGTCGTAGTTCGTACACACTGTTAATTATTGTTTTTATGGTTTTATGCTATACAATAAAGATTCGTTACTTTGGTTTTCTTTGTACATTGTTGCCTTACCTTGATGACTTTGGAACGTTGATAAATGCTCTGCATATCCTTTTTGATTTTAATCAGTTTATCTTTGTAGAGCTTCACGTTGCTCATCTGTATGTGTGTAGACGGTAAGGTAGACGTAATTCATTAAATATCATGCGCCATTTACATGAAACACTTGGATTAGCCTAACAATATCATAAAATGCATTTAGCTGTCAGCGATAAGAGTTGTACGCCCAGACATTGTTTATAATTGATATTAATCACTTGTGCTGATAATCACGTACTTCAGAAATTAACTGAACACTTACACATCTACAATTTCAGTTTCCGCTTACCAAATCATATAGTTTTGATACTTCGCTACAATCCAGCTTATATTTCTCCTTAGACACATCAATGTAGAATTTGTTCTGTTTGCCACTGAAATCGAGTTATGTATTTGTATGTGATTGATTACCCATCTTAAGTCAAACACCACTTACATCAATTCTTTTAGCTGATTGCGCACACGTACTAATGGTGATTCGGCTATTTCAAGGACACCAAAGGATAATTGCAAGGCTGCCGTAGAGCAATCAATTTCGTCTACTTTTCGTTGCACTTCGCTGTTGTTGTTTTTGTTGTTCTTAACTGATTTCTTGGGAGCTGCGACGGCGCCAGTGGCCGTGTGATCAGCTTTGAGTTCACCAATAACACTACTTGAGAACACAACTGTGAAAATCATTTATATTAGCTGTTACCTATAGATTACCTGTCCAAGTTGCTGCTTTTCAACATTTTTGAATCGTAAAATGCACGACAAAGCTTCAGACTTCCACGAATAACAATTGTTAAATAGCTGTTTATTACAGTGTTGTATATGTTACAAGTGGCTCGCACTTATCGACTTTGGCAGCTATCGATAACAAGCTCCACCAGCCCCACGCTTATCAGCTGATTAGTCTGCGATTTGTTTATTTTTCCGCATTATGCATATTTACTATTGCTAATCACGAATTATAATGCGTTGTGCTGTAAGATACTGTGGCAACAACAATCGAAATGGCAATAAAAAAAATTGGCGCTACTTTCACTTTCCAAAAGATAAGCAACAGCTCAAGAAATGGATTGAATTCTGCGAGCGCGACATAACAAACACAACAACAGGTACGTTGTTTGTAACTAATTGAATAAGAGAATAATAAATCATTTATTAGCCTGTATCTGTAATGAGCACTTCACTCCGGAAGACTTTGAACGTAATCTGCAATATGAGCTTGGTAAGTGTAAACATACATACATAGCATAACTGTTTCTATAGCAACATGTTTCCTTCAGGTTTCACACGTAAGAACCCTACAATTTTAAAGCCTGGTTCCTATCCCACTGTACATGGGCCACAAACTAAACTGTTATTAAATAATGCTAAGAATAAACGCAGAAGTTGTAAAAATACAAGCCCATCTAGCTGCCGTAAGAAGAAGAAGCAGATAGAGGAAGAGAATTCGAAGACCTCACAGCTTGAGCAGCTTACCCCAAACACAAGCAATAGAGAAGAGGAAACAGCTGAAAGTGGGAGCACCCAGTATGAAAGCTATGAAATGATAGAGTATATTAGCGAATCGGAGGAAACTCAGCTAACCGAAGAAGGGCCTCGAATCGGACGAATTGAATTGGAAATAATTGACTCGCTTGATCCCCAAACAAATACTGAAGAACATATGGAAATAATAGAATCAGAAAGCGACAGTTATGCGAGGCATTTAGAATGCGAAGTGTAAGTGAAAAATATAAAAAATTATAATTGTAAATTTACTGTAATCGAATTTTGTTGCTATCAACAGGAGCAGCTTAAGACGTCAAGTTTTCTTCTTAAAGGATGAGCGTAAAAAACTCATTGATGAAATTCAAACCCTAAGAGCAATAGTTCAAAGCGCTAGACTGAAAGACGAATCCGTGGAGACCCTTTACCAAGCCAATAATAAGACTGTTTGTATTAAGCTTAAGTTAACTTAAATTAATAAATAATTATTATTTAATACACTATATTTACAGATTACAAAAAGTAAATACGGACCTTCAATTAAGAAGACAGTCATGCTATACACAGCAAATATTGATACCATCAGGAAATTACGAAAAACAGATAAAAACGACTGAGTAAAATTGACTCTAATAACTAAAATTTACAAACATATATTAAAATTATATTTTTATACAAACATTGTTTATACCTAAAACAAATCATCAAGCTTATCTTAAGATTTTATGTAAACTAATCCATTTGTTTGCAAGCAACAGGCAAGTCAAGATTTTCAAGAATTTTATCTGCACTTTCCCAGAAGGAATTCAGCTAATCTCTTTTTTATGTATGCGTCGCTATCATAACTCAACTTTAACGAGCAGGCAAATGTATTGGGTGGGTTGCTCGTTCTTATCGCGGAATTTTTGTCTGGTAATTTTCCAACAAGGTCAAAGTCATTAGGACCATGACGCCTACGAACGAACATATTGACAGATTGAACTGACCCTGCCTCGGCTGTACCTGCAGGCCTATAAAACTGCGCTGCGTCTTCCGATCGATCTGCACTTCAAGCAAGACTCTCTGGTGATCAACAACGTGCTCGAACCGGACCAGGAACTCTGGCCAGTGGGCGATAGAAACTCTTGGAGTACCAAATCAGCTGGAGGTTAATACCATCGCACTGGCACTCTAAAAAGTTGATAATGGGAACACGAAGCCCGCATGGAGCCGGAACCAACTGGATGAGAAATACCCATGGAATTCCGCCAATGAATTTGCTTGCTGTGTTAGCAATTAGGAAAAATTATTCAAATGTAGTTTAATTCCAGAAATCAATTGTAAATAGTCCCCCAATCCCCAATTAGTCAAATTTATTTAGCAAAATTGTACAAAGTAGCAAATTTTATTTAGTTAAATATTGTTTTAGTATATTCTAAATATACGTGATATTCACTGCAATAAAATGTAATTTACACCCCCTATTTAAAGTTTTTTATTCCAATTTAGAAAATCTATTGAATTATATTTTACATTAAATACAATGAAATACATATTATGAAATATATTTATATACATCCCACACATACGCTAAAAAATGTACAAAATTTTAATTTTTAGTTAAATTTCTGGTATATACATATATATTATTGTTCTTATGTAAATCAAAAATAATATATATGGCAGAATTTAACCTTTCTTAAATTGAAAGCGTATTAATAGTTCCTCGAGGCAATAAAAAAAAAACATGCATATTGATAAAACATAAATTCGTTACCTAGGAGTACAGTAAAACTTATGGCCTCGGCTTATAATGCTATAACAGTTAGTCTTAACAACACAATTGTCAGGTTAAGAGTTTATATATTTCCTAGAATGGAATACATATATAAAAAGGAGCGACGCACATTTGGTTCCCGGGTGCACTTTGAAGACAAGGATGAGGTGGTGTTTAGCGAGAACTCAAATCCAGAGCTGGTCAAGAATTTCATATTGAAGAACCCCGTGGATCGGTCCACACAATATGCGGGGCAAACATCGCTCAGCGTGGCCAACACGGAGCGCGCGACGTACAAGAGCACGGGCATTACGCACAATGAGGGCGGCTGGCCGAAGGACATCAATATGCATGACCCGGAGCAGACGGTGCGCTACAAGCGCAAAATTGAAAAGGATGAGAATTACATAACGCAAGTGATGAACCTAACCAAACCCATGGAGCACTACATATTCCAGAACAATGCAGTCAACATCTATGAGAATTACTTTGAGAACATGGAGCCGGCTCCACTGCCAGAGCCCTGCAAATCACGCACAGTTAACGTCTATCGTGATCCCAATCCGATAAAGGTGCCTGTAAAGCATTTGTCCTGGTCCCCAGATGGTGGCATCAAAATGGCTGTCAGCCATTGTGACATGAAGTTCCAGGGAGACAAGACCGGGCAGCGCTGCAACTCGTACATCTGGGAGGTGGAAAACCCAAACGAACCATTCCTAACGCTGGAGCCGAAGGTCCCATGTGTGTGTCTGGAGTACAATCAAAAGGATCCCACCAGCCTGGTCAGCGGCATGTACAACGGCCAAGTAGCTGCTTGGGATACGCGTCACGGCAAGCTTCCTGTGATGATCAGTGAACGCGAGGTTTGCCATCGTGACCCGGTCAACTCGGTGCTCTGGAACAACTCGAAGAGCGGCACGGAGTTCTTCTCGGGCGGGTCCGATGGCCAAGTGCTCTGGTGGGATACACGCAAGCTCAGCGAGCCGCTGGATCGCTTGCTCATGGATCCGGTTAAAGGCGACGAACAGGACTTATCACGCTCATATGGCATCTCGGTATTGGAGTACGAGACAACCATACCAACTAGATTCATGGCTGGCACCGAGATGGGAATGCTTTTCTCCTGCAACCGCAAGGGTAAAACGCCCACAGAGAAGATACAAATCAGGGTATGACTTAATTAAAGTCTCTCTGCATAATCTATCAATCTTCAAACCTCTTTCTGTTTGCAGATGATGTGCCATTTGGGTCCAGTTTATGCCATCACGCGAAATCCAGCTTTCGTGAAGAACTTCCTCACGGTGGGCGATTGGTGTGCACGCATATGGTCCGAGGATTGCCGTGAGAGCTCAATTATATGGACTAAGAGCAGTTCCTCGATGCTGACAGACGGCGCCTGGAGTTACACTAAGTATGAATTGACACGCATTTAACTCAATACGAACTCTAACCATCTCTGCTTTAGGGTCTCTCAATTCTTTATCACTCGCATGGATGGCGTGCTGGACACATGGGATCTGTTGCAGCAGCAGAATGAGCCGGTGCTGACGGTCAAAGTTTGCGATGAGCCGCTCTACTGCGTACGCACCAACGAAAATGGTAAATTCGTCAGTTGCGGCAGCAAACTAGGCGCCACTTTTCTAATAGAGGTTTCCGACAATATGATAATGTCGGCTAAAAACGATAAGCCACTCCTGACGGCGGTAAGTCTCAGTACTTTACATATAAATAATATGATTGCTTCTTTGTGATTCGTATTCCAAAGATGTTTGAACGCGAAAATCGACGTGAGAAGATTTTGGAGGCCAAGTCGAGGGAGAGCAAGCTAAAGATTAAGGCCAACCATGGGCAGGAGCAAGCCGATCTGACCATGCTAAATGGCAAAATCAATATGGAGCCATTTGCCAGCGCCTGCGAGCAGGCAGCCAGCGAATATTTTGCCGCTGTGGAACAGGAGCGTTTGAGACGAATGCCCGGAGGCAAGCGTAGGTGAACGCTAAAGTAAACTGTTTTCACACAATATCTTATCTTTAATATTTTCCCATACTTACAGAGGATGCGGAGGAGGCTGATGTGTCGGAAGCGGAAACCGTGAAAGCTTAAAACTTGAATTGTAAATTACTTATTGTTATAGGTCTGTTAAGTTACTCAAGCACATATATATCACACACGAATTGTTTAATTTTTAAAATAACGGCCAGCGTTGCTCAACACTGCAGGAAATCGATAATTTGTGGTGGTCGGCCAACAGTCGGTGAGCTGCATACCAATTTTGATTAAATTACACAGCTACAGAATACAGTCATCGATACGAGCATTGAAAGTTCTGCTATATATTTGCTTTAAAATTTATAAATAACGTAAGAAAAGTTTGTTGTTGATGTTATAAAATAAGTGCACTTGTAATTGTTACATTAAGTGCAGGTACAAGTACCGAATGGTATACAAATAGTTTGAAGTGCGCGGGCAGTATAACCAACGTCCATGTTGCACGTTGCTCTGTGTGGCCTACGTGACTCAGAAACAGTTATCAATGGCGCAACAACAGCTGCTTTAAAAGTTCACTGACCAATTCCGTAGTGCAACTGCAACCCCTGAGCATAGCCGCATTTAAATTTGAACTGTTAGCGAGGCAACAACTAATTGCAAACAATCTTAGAAACAGTTCACAAGTGTGTGTGCACACGTGTGCCTCTATTAAATAATCAGCAATAATAAAAACAAAAGCAAAAGCAACAACAAAAACCTAGACGAGAAGAAAAACAAAGTGAACGTCTAGGAAATCTCAGTGAAAACCTTGGCGCGTTTGCCATTCGACAGTTGCAGCTAAAATTAATTAACAAAGTGAAGGTGAGGTCCCATACCTGAGTCATCAAATGCAATGTTTAATTACTGCAACTTCTTCAAACAAAAAGAAAAAGAATAAAAATAAAATCAAACGAATTGTTTACATATGCATTTTGCATGTCTGCAGTCACGTAGACCCAAATTTTTCACAGCGCACAGAGCTCATTAGCTCTCCATATATGCGTAAATATACAAATAAATGCATAAATATAAGAAAACGAAAAAAAAAAAAAAAATAAATAAATATATATACATGCACATATACATATATATATTTATTTGATAATCAAAGACCAAAGTCAAGGTCAAGTTTGTTGTCACATTTGTTTTTGTATATCACATTTGTTTATAATATCGCTTGTGTTTACGCTTGTACATTTCAGTTGTAGCTCCAGTAATTTGTCATCATGTTGGACATTGTCCAACCCATCGACCACCTGAATGAAGGGAACAACAACAACAACAGCAGCGATGTTGTCGTCATACGAGCGAGACCAAAGAAGGTGTTTAAACCCAAGGCGCGCATCAATCGCATACCACAGGAGCTGCTCAACGATCCCCAGCTTCAGCAGGCCATCGATCGGCTGCCTTCCAACTACAATTTTGAACTGCACAAAACTATCTGGCGCATCCGAGAGACGAAGGCAAAGCGCGTGGCGCTACAGTTGCCAGAGGGACTGTTGATGTATGCCATGGTCATCAGCGACATTGTGGAGCGATTTACAAGTGCCGACACAGTCATCATGGGCGATGTCACATATGGCGCCTGCTGCGTGGATGACTACACGGCGCAGGCCTTGGGAGCGGATCTGCTGGTGCACTACGGCCACAGCTGCCTGATACCCGTGGATCAGACCTGCGGCATTAAGGTCCTGTACATATTTGTGGATATAAAAATCGATCCGTTGCACTTCCTGGACTCCGTCAAGCTGAACTTCAAACCAGATGTGGGCCAAATAGCTCTGGTCAGCACAATACAGTTTGTCACGACGCTGCAAGCTGCTGCCGTAGAGCTGAAGGCAGCTGGCTACGATGTGCTGGTGCCGCAGGCCAAGCCCCTGAGCCCGGGCGAAATATTGGGCTGCACTTCGCCACAGCTGCCGGAGACAACGCAAATGATTATCTACCTGGGTGACGGACGTTTCCACCTGGAATCCGCCATGATTGCAAACCCCTTGCTCAAGGTAGGCAATTAAACAAAAAACGAAGCACCATAAACTTGATTAACTCCAATCTCTTGCAGGCCTACAAGTATGATCCATATGAAAAGAAGTTCACTGTGGAACACTATGACCACAAGGCCATGCAGAGCCTACGTCACTCGGCTGTGCAGCGTGCCAAGCAGGCGAAGCGCATTGGCATCATATTGGGCACACTGGGGCGGCAGGGCAGCGCTCGAGTGCACAGATTTCTGGAGAAGCGCTTGCACGCCAAGGGCATTGCGACGACAACAATATTGCTGTCGGAGATCTTCCCACAGAAGCTGGCGCTATTCGCTGACATCGATGCCTTCGTACAAATCGCCTGTCCACGTCTGTCCATCGATTGGGGCTCGGCTTTCGAGCAGCCATTGCTGAATCCCTATGAGCTGTCCGTGGTGCTGGGCGACATCGAGTGGACGCCAGACAATGCTTCGCCACGCACCAATGCCTATCCCATGGACTTCTATGCCAGCGGCAGCCTAGGTCCGTGGACACCAAACTTTAAGCCTCCAGCGCTCGGTGAGTGCGAGAATCGACCCTCGGCCGACTGCTGTGGCCGCTGCACACGCGCCGAACTGGAGAAGGATGATACCGGCAAAGCGGCGGCATTGGCCGATTTGCTCGACTTCAAGAAGGGCTAAGGAATTCGGCCCAGAGGAAATTGGCAGTCCTCGTATCCTCGTATACATTTCTCTCACTGCTGAGTAACTAGGTGATTTAGTTTATGTGACCGCCCAGCCCAAATGTAATATACCTACTAATTTAAGTTAGTACAAATATCATTGCTAAGTTATTGTGGCAATGTATATATGTATATACTTCAGATATGTGTATATATATGTATATATTAGCTCAACTTTTGTGTTCAATCGAATTCTATTTGATATCAATGACAGCATCCATTTAATATTCTAGTTTTAGTTGCATTTTTCAGAGAACAAATATCATTTAAAGTTACACGATCTTACGATTAAAGAAATGTTTAATACGCCAACTAAATATGAACTCTGATCGTTTTATTACTATCATCTGTAACTGTACAAAGCATGTAGGTTTAATTTTCGACTGCTACTTTAATCTAATATTTGCTTTACAACGACGCAATAGCCCCTTGGCTTTATATTTGTCGTATTTTTTTTTTCCCTGCGAACATCTTTCTCTTATCAGCTAAAACAATTTCAGAATTCTTGATGTTTTGTCATTACTAAAGTTATATGCATGTATAAGTGAATTAACACTTAAGAATCGAGAAGGCGTGAGCAGTTAGGCACGGCAAATCAGGTTTTATATTTAGTTTTTATTTTTGTATGATTCAAACTTTGCTTAGCTTTGTTGGAGGTGCCCCAAATTTTGAATAAAACTGAAAAGTAAAATTATATAAATAATAAGCCTTAAGTCTAATTTGTTACCCCTTATAGAGCATACTGATAATGACTGTTTGACTGTGAGGAATAAAGATAGCGAAATTAAGTCCACTGAACTGGAAAGTAGAATAAACAAACGACTAATTAAATAATATTGTTATCTGTGTGCTGAAAATTTAATAGCAAATATTAGTACTACTTAATTGTATTATAATATTAGGAAGGAAATCTTTAATGACATATAATATGCCCATTATTGCATTCATTGCATTCTTATACAATTGAAATCTATGGTATATATGTATATTACTCATAATGAGAGAGCCGTAAATCCAGATAGGAGAATGTCATTGGGTAGATTGAAGGGTAGATTGGGTGCAAAAAGTCATGATTAGTAAGAGCATTAGCATCGTTATGATCAATATAAGCATCATTATGATATATTATCTATCATGTAACGATCATTAACATTAAACAACGTAACAACATGATTATTATAATGCATACAGCTAAAATGTTTGTTTTAATAGCAATACCGATAGCTATTATTAATATCATATAACATTAACAAGTATGCCCATTAAATATTGACAAAAGAAAGGACTTATAAGAACCCCACCACAGAACCACAGCACCACAGACGACAACTCAGCGGCAGATCACCGACAAAACTGAAGCAAATCTGTCGCTGCTTCTCGCTTTTATAGGCGCAGTTTCACTCACTTGACTCAGCTCAGCTCTTGAGTCGTTTTTGGACAAGAGTAAATTGAGTAAAAGAAATATAAGAATGCATTGTGAACTAGAGGGTGGAACGGATGTTAAGGATCACCAATACATACATATAGCATGAATATGCATTAGTTCGTAGTTTTTGCTCAATACTTAAGGGCTCACTGTATAAAAATAGATTGTGCTCGATTTGCCTATTGCGCTGCTGAGCAGGTGAATCACTTGGATTTATAAGCAAAAGAGCGCCATACAGGGTGTGATTTTACGATAGCTTGAGTGGAATTACATTGATATTTATATGAAAGAAAAACTTTATATATGTTTAGCAAGTAAAAACAACGTATTTTGGCTTCATAAATATTTAAGATTTTATTTATTTCTTTTTTAATTTTAAACATAAAAATATTCGTACAAATACGATCACGCATAGGACATGCAGTTAAAAGCTGAATATTCTGCAGAGTATTCTGCACATATTTAAGTTTTTTTTTTTTTTTTTTTGTTTGTTTGTTTACTTTGCTTGTTCTTTTGTAATCTGGTCTATAAATCAGATCTTAACTTTATACATAAATTGGATGGGAGCAGACTGAGCTGATCCGGAAAAAGCCTTTAAGCATTAATCTTGAATTGTCTACAGTTAAAAAAGAAACACGCTCTTAATATTTAAGTCGAGAGTGTTCTTTGCTTTGGAGTTGGAAAATATGTTTTCGTACTTTTTACCTTGCTTAACATTAAGACTTATATATCTGTATATATATATTGTATCCTGACTGGCGGCATTTGATTAAATTAGACTTGGATCCTGGATTATACATGATGTACTCCACATATCCATACATATACATATACATATGTATATATTTTATATTTCTTTGATTCCGATTTAGGTAGTACATACATACATTCGTATATATCTTTTTGTATCATACTTTTCTTTATTATTTTTAGGTAGGTGTATTCGTTTCTAGCTTTGCTTCCTGCAACATCACATGATTTCTATTTGCGTTTGTTTTTTCTTTTTGCTTTTACTTTTGTTTCTGTATTTGTTTTTGTCTTTGTTTTGTAACTCTTAAAAGGGATTTAATTATCGTAAATAGAGTTTTGATTTCGTAACACGTTTGGACTAGGACAACTGGGACAACTGGGATAACTGGTTAACTTGATCAACTTATCAGCGAATGTAGCACCAAAAAACAGCTGACAATAAAAATAATCTACACTTAAATGCTAAAAAGATCGTTTAAAATTCATATACACAAAACTGTGCCTAATAATCCTCAAGTCCAACAAATTGTTGTTCCACATCTTCTTCAGTTTACTCTCAAAATATAGTCGACCGACAGAAAAGTATCATTTACTCTACATAGTTTTCGCACATTTGTGGCAGTTCAATTTGCATTACTGAAATACATTTTGGGACTGTTTGCTCGGGATCACAACCTCCTATGTGATGCTCGCTCTTTCCCACTCTTCCACTCTCTCCCTCTCTCTGTCTCTGTTTCAAATGAAAAGTTCGTTTAAAGGCCAACAAACATTTAATTTGAAATGAAGACTTTGGGATAGTTTAGTTAAAATCAAACTCAGCTTCACGGAGCTCTCTGAAAACAATACTTATAGCACGTACGGATGCGTTGCAGAGACGAAAGTCTAGTCCAAACAGAACCCATGCGAACTCAGCCTAGGAGTGAGCTGCTCAAATCGTAAATTATATATAATTATGTAGTGTTCAGATTTTATCACTTTGCTTTCTCCCCTTTCCCTCCACCTCTCTGTCTTTCTCACTCGTTGCCCGTCCCAGAATCTAAAAAACTTTAACACACACACGCACACATAAAATGGTCTCTCGCATTTCGCAGGCTTTCGTCAGCCTCAGCATTGGCTGGAGCACCCTGTATCTCTCTCTGGCTTTAAAAATATTTATATATATCTTTACTCTCTCCTCTCTCTCCCTCCCTCCCTCCCCCTGCGCCTTGGTCTCTGTTTATTCGAGCTTACAATGAAAAGTACTTCAAGAACTGTGCCGGGGGCACGGGCTGAGCCAGCGCCAGTTGGCCGCCCGCCTCCTGGACGCGCTGCTTGTAGTCGGGGCTCTGGTCAATGATGCACGGATGGCCATCGGAGGGCCAGAAGAGGCAGCAGCAGGAGCGGCAGAGTGCCAGCACCTCGGCGAACTGGTAGTCATCGTTGACGCCATAGGTGCGTCGCAGCTGATGATAGATCTGCTTCCAGTCTTTGGTCTCGCCCATCTGCTTGATCTTGTCCAGGTCCAGTATGGTGCTGATCTGTCGCTGGTTGAAGTGGAAGCGTGTCAGCTCACGCCAGATGCGCTGCTCCGACACCAGCTTGGCCATGGTCTCCCAGGCCTCGGCGGCCGACTCCAAGTCCCGATGGTCGGCAATGCACAAGATGATCTCGCGCACGCACTCCTCGGGCAGCTCGTGCAGCTTGGGTCGTGCCTCCGGGTCGGGCTCGCGGATCTCGATCTGGCTGGCCACGCGCTGAATGCGCTTGATCCGGGCCATATGCTCCTGCCACAGGTAGGTGCTGCCAAGCGGCTTGCCCCAGCACTTCTGGTTCTCCTGGTTGACAATGTGCTCCAGCTTCAGCGCCAGTCTGCGCAGCACGTTCGGATGCTGCTGGCTGTCATTGACTGCAAACAGAAACCGGTTATCAATTCCAGTTTGAACCTGGCTCAGATGTGACCTACAACTGGCCAACAGGTTAGTGCGCTATTACTTACCATGTGAGGCCACCTCCTCGACCATTTGGAGCAGCTGGCGCTGTGCGCTGCCCGGCAGGCTGGCAATGCCCTTGTTGGAGACCAGCAGCAGGAACGCACAGATGTAGTGGAAGCGCTTCCGATCCCGCACCGAGCGACGGAAATCGAGACGCTTCACCGCCTCGCTCAGACCATTGAAGCCGGCTATCTCGCGGGTGCACCGTATCGTGATGTGATAATGCGGCGGCATGCAGCCCGCTTCCTGCTCCTCCTCCCTCTCGCTGCCGCTGCCGCTGCTGCTGCTGCTGCTGGTCGTTGCCTCCGGGCAGCTACCCTCCGAGCTGTGGCTGCAATGGAAACAACATGAAAAGCTGTTAGAGCCAGTCAAAGACAACATTCGGAAGTGATTGCAATCACAATGTCTATCTATTTCACAGTCTCTCTCTCCCTCTCTCTCTCTCTCTTTCTGTCTGTCTGTCTCTTAGTTGATGGCAAATATTTTTGGGTTTTTAGTTTTAGTGTTATTTGCTTTATTTTAAACGTTTGTTAACAGCTTTTTGAAGAGGCGGAAGTTGCCAAGTTTTTGCTGCTACTGCGTCAGCTGTTGCACATATTACATGTTGCATGTGGCAGCTGAAACCCGTTTATTAAATAAAGCATTGCACTCGTTGGGGCCCGCAACTGCTTTACCAGTGTCAAGTCTTTCGCTTTTGGCCAATTACACGAATATTACCCCAAGCAATTACATATGTGTCGGCCTTTGCACTGAGGAAATCGTTTAGGTCTTTCCCATAAATCAATCACGTTAGAAGAGTTGGTCAGAGGCCAGCATATATTATGAGCAGTAAACATTATTCTAAACAGTATATATATGGTACTGTATATATAACGTAAATATAAATAGATATGTACATATAAATATTGAATATCGTTAATAGAGACTCACACGCATACATAGAGTACGCATTTACAAGACGGATGGAGGAGCTAGACTCAGTTCGTCGTACTGATATATGAATCATGATATTGGAATATTTATTTACAATATTCAATATATTCAAAGTTGTTTTTCTCAACATTTCATAACTATAAAAACTACAAATAAGAGAAATTTAATTATTCTTCAATTTAACTAATTTGTTTCTTTTTAAGGAAAACCTTCATTTAAACTCTCTTCTTTCATAATATTAACTTTAGCTCACATGGATTAGCCATATATTCATGCTTTTCGATATGGTTCACTAATCTAATTCCGACTTCATTTCGATCAGATCGATGCGCCTTGACCATATTTAGAATGCGGCTATTCCCTTAGCTGGGCAATCGCTGCCAACGAGGACATGACATGTCCTTGGGCGAATGCATTTCAATTATGGACTAAACTGGGTCAGTCTCGCTACGTATGTGTGTGTGTGTATGTGTCTGGTTGGGCGAATGTGTGTGAAGGGCCTCTGTCTTTGCATCTGTCGTCAACGATTTGCCCACAACAATTGGTCAACTAATTGCAATTTCGTGTTTCAACTAAATTTTCTGCACAATTTCGAGCGTAATTATCACTCTTCGAGGCCTTAGACTACAAAATAATCATGTAATGTTAAAGAGATTTGATTTTGAAAGGGAAGCAATTTAGTAATGGAATGTACAATTTTACAGTTATTTTTATTAAACAATCGGATTTAATACATATACGAAATTTATTTATTAAATATTAAAAGTTAATTGGATTCCAATAGAGAAGTATACAAAATAAATGATTAATACTCAACTTTCCAATACATTTCCCAAGACTTTTACTTTTGTTGCGTTTCATCATTCTCAAGAAAGCCATGCCTAGTACGCGTTCATTTAGCTCAGTGCCATAAATTTATTGGATTTCACATTTTTGGTAAAAACTTCTTGGAAACCAATCTATTTAAGATCTACGTATATTTGTATGCACATAATTTGTTTTACAGATAATAGACGTGAGAAGTAATACCAAAATAGAGTGCTAACAGGTAAACATTTGTTTAAGATATAGTAACCAATTAACCATGCCATGCTCTTCAAGAAGGCTCAACAATATAAACTATATTATATGAGTATATATACAATTATAAATGTATAGATTCAATTAAATTTCAAGTTGAAATCACAATTGAATTGCCAAAGCCATTAAAATTAATACACATACATCCATATATAAACACACCTTCAGTACACAAGATAAGGCTGCACCTGAGTTTATGTGTATATATGTGTATAATTACATACATACATGCCGAATGTTATGTATTTAGTTTTAATGAGTAAACGATACCCTAGATTCACTGTTCACAAAACCAATATACCCTCTTCTCCCACTCTAAGCGCCTCTGCAATTTAAATCGAGACTTTGGTTTAATTTCTGCAGAAAATTTTGTGAAATAGGCTTAACATTTTCATGGCCATTGCACAGGTAACAAAAGTGCATAGTCAGCCGCCATTAGCAAAATAATAACAGAAGAAATGATTGTTGTTAGTGTTGTTATTGTTATTGTTTGATGCTCAGCGAGCAGGCCCAAGCTGTAGGATCGGAGCTGGCAGCAATTGTGGCAGCTGCGCTGGCGTTGGCTTCGGCTGGCGGAGCATGGATGCCAGAGATGATGACAATGCAGTGGAACAAAGAGAGCGAGAGAGAAAGAGTGAGAGAGAAAGAGAGAGAGAGAGAGAGTTGTTGGGGGCCGACGACCACGTGATTCATATAAATCAGTCAACGACGCCATAGCCATGCCATAGCCATAGCCATAGCCATCGCTATCAAGCGTTCGTTTACCTTTGTTTTGGGCAAATTAAACAAATGCAACGAATGCGGCTGAGATCAGGGCCCAACTGCAATTCGCTTGTCTATTTTTAAGTGTGCGACCTTTTTAGACTTTAATTATTGAGGCTGAGCAGAAGCAGAAGGAAAGCAGGGAAATGCAGACAGAGAAAGAGAAAGAAAGAGAGAGAGAGACAGAGAATGACAGGGAGAGAAAGAGTGAGCAAAGTGATGTGAAGTGAAGCCGTGTCGAGTTCTGGTCTAATTTTAGGCGAAGTTGGGAGCTATCACATGTCGCTGTCGCTCCCAAACGGCTATGAATAGACCAATGACAGAGCTAGAAGTTGGCAGTCTATATAGAAGAAAAGCTTGCAGTTGGAAACTGCGTAGAATTTCAGTATCAAAGCTTTATTTGTTTCGGATCATGGACCCACGATATGCTAATGACAAACTAATTTTAAGGAGGGAGAAAGAGAAACAGAAAGACGTAGAGAGACAGAGAAAGAGTAACAGAGATACAATAAAGTGGGCGCCATAGCAAAATGATAAGTGCACTCATTACACTGAGCAACAAAATAGAGAAAGGTAAAAATCGTCGTCATAAAGCGAAGCCGAGAATTAGAGTTATGAAAATTTGTAAAACAAAATGTTGGAATTTATTAATTAAACTGGCACTATATACCGAAAATGAGTATAAAGGATTCTACTAGGAATTCTACTACAATTATATCATAGCAACAAGTCTATATTTGTTGTTATTAACTAAATTAAATAGTTCATACAATAAATCTCAATTAGCTCGAATCTAAGTTTGAAATATATTTTAATATATGTACATATTATACTCTACAAGAAGTAAATAATATCTCAAATAAGTGGCATAAAATCAAATCCATTAGAAAAATAATTTGTATACTTTTTTTCTATATGTAATATAATTTGTATATATTTGTATTTTATATAAATAATATTATCTTCCATGTGTATGCGAAAAATATAATTATTAAATTATGATGTTAAAGTTTATATATGACTAAATTCTTATGTAAATTTCATGGCAATCACGTACATTCAATTTTCTAAAATTTAAAAGAATATACATATTTGGAATAAATCTATTTTTATTGTATGCGTATATTAAAATTTCCTGACAATAGTAAAACTCTATGTTGCAAGCTGAATCAGTAAAACATAAACCTTGTTCGCCAGTGTATAAATGAAATTGAACGCATTTTCTTTGGCTTTTGAAAGTGCACCAGAAGAAGAAGGAGAAGAAAAGGAAAAATAAATGCAATAGCGAATCAATTCAAAAGGCCAACAAATGTTCAATGGAGAGTGCAAGTGAAAGTGGGTCCACATCTACATCGACATCAATGTCGACATCGACATCCACGTCCGTATCCATGTCCACATCCACATCCACATCCACGTCTACGTCCACGTCCAATTCCTAATCCATGTCCGCGTGTGCAGCTACTCTGATTAAATTTGAGGCTTTATGTAATTGGAAATTTGGCTTTTGGAATTTTTAATTATTAATGGAGTGCATTACGAAGTATTGGCAATGTAGAGTTGGGCAATTGCATGTTTAATTGATCCACAAAATTATGGGAAAAATATATTGTAGAAACGCAAAATAATAAAATATTCGTTGAGGCGGTTATGAAACTTTCCACTTACGTATCAAAGACATTTCCTATTGCATGAAAACTTTTATTGTTTAGTTTTGAATTTAAACTTAATTTACGCTATTTTTACCTGCTCCCCTTCTGGAGAACCCTTGACTAAAAGCTATTTGACCCAATCATAGGATCATAAATTTGGCCTGCTTGAGATTTCGTGTTGGCGCCCTACTTAAAATCGATTCGTTGCGGAAGTTTGGGCTCATAAAATGGCTACGGAACCTTGAGCTACCGCACACACACTCACACACACACTCTCTCTCTCACTCACTAACACACATACCCATACCAGCCCGCACTTTCGACTAAACTTGACCGAGTTACACGCCCTCCCAAAGGGCGAACTGTGTTTGAGTTGAGTTGAGTTGAGTTAAAGTTTCCAAGGTTTCGCCTAGTTAAGTTTTTACATAAAAGCCAAAAAAGGACCTTCAGCAATGAAAACCAATTTTTTTGAAAATGAGATTTTAATCTAAATGTAAATTTAACAAAAATACACACATACATATATATTTACATATACATGAGTAAATATGTGGTGCCTACAGGGAATTGTATCTCTATATTTACGTCTCTTCTAACTCCCAGCGGCTAATTTTAAATTTATTTTCAAATTGTATCATAAATACATATTTATGTGCATCGCTTCCGCATGCACACATACAAACATGCATACACTCATATACAAATATACATACATATATGCATAGGTATTTCAATATTCTACCATATAAGAACCATGCGCCGTCTGCCGAATGCGCCTGACAAATGCCAAAAATAGTATTTTCTTCCTCTTTATCTTTTTCTTTTATTTTTTTTTGAAAAATGTGCTTTTTGACATGTCAAAATAATCACTTTAAACTGAATTCTGTTACCCCTGTGCATTTGCATTTTACGGTGTTCTGCTTTATGTAAAACTTTGTGCAGCTTTCAAGTAAGTTGAACGAGCGCGTTCCAGCTAGCCACGTTTCGCTTCGTCACGTTTGGGATTTGTGTTATGGTGCCCCTCTCCTGAGATTTGAGCCTAACTGCTGCAGAAGAGACTAGCACTGATATACATGGGCGAGGGTGGCTTAAGAAGTAAGCAAGTTCATTTAAGACATATTGTATGTACATATAAATTAACTTAACATTAAAAAACAAATAAATTTACATTTCTTCTATTTTAACTTTTAGTTTTATGTAAAAGTCTAATATATTTTTATATATTTATAGTTATATAATCATATTTCTTTTTTCAGTCTTTTTCTTACCCACACTCTTCTGCTGAACGCCAAAAAGCTGCAAGTGATTAAACTCCCCTCGTGTAGGTATATTATTGTATTTGAGGCCCTACTTTCATACTTAATCATTTACCATCAACGCTTTTATAGCATCTATTATGACTTTGTTTACTAACTGGCTCGGGGTTGCCGGATTTCTATTTACAGCCTTGCCAGCCATTGGTTTTTGCTTATGTTGCGATTTTATTGTAAATCAAATTGCCATCAATCAAATGGGAGCGCCTAGAGCAGCAACGGCAGCAGCAGCTCTCCCTTTTCGTCTGCCGATGCTGCTTGCACTTTCACACTCATTTGCCGTGAGTCATTTTAGCGATTGCACTCCAAATGAGATATCGATACATATATCTCTAAGTATCCATGTACGTACATACATATGTCCATATGTAATATTCTTCAAGTGCACACGCAAACACCCACATGTGGATATATGTATGTATGTATGTATATATTTGTAGGTATGTATGTACATATGTATACATATTCTAAATTGTTGGTATGTTAACTTAACAAATTTCAATGTTTTTTGTGTGTGTGGCCAGTCTTATTAATTCATGGGCACAATAAAACGGTTTCGACATTTGTCAGTTCATTATTTGTATTTGTTTTCTTTGCTTTGATGCTATTTTGTGTAGTCAACACTAAAGCTGTTTTTTCTTCTTTTGTTAAAAGTTAAAGAGAAGGCAAACGCTATTGTGTTTTGAACAAGGCAAAAAATACAATTATTGTTAGGTTTTCATAACATCCTCGTCATATATTGTGTAAATGCATATGTTATATTTATACAAATTACCTAAAGTAACTAACTGATAAGAACTTTAGTAGGTCGTCCAAGAGCCTTGGCTTAAATTTCCTTAACCAAAATCAGTTCCGGTGGCCTTGGCATTTAATCTGTCAAATTTTGATGCCACTTTATCTGATCTATAATTTAATTTTCAAAAATTACGTTCTCCAGATGTGGCAGGTCAATCATTGTTTGTATATACCATACATATGTATGTGTATATGTATATGTAAATATGCCTAAGTAGGCTGTGCATGTGACCTAAATGGAGTGAACAAGTTCAAACTTTCAAGTTAACATATTCCATTGTCTTGTGTGCCGAATGTGTGTGCATTGTGCATGCATACGCAATACAAATCGATTGTCATAAAAGAGTTTTGTCATCGATCAATTGATTGCTAATCAGAGCTGTCTATTGTCCATCGCATGTGAATAAAAAATCAAAATGATTATAAAAAAAAACTTACCGCTTGCGTTTGCCGCCACACTCGAGCACCTTCTTGCGTTCCCAGCCCTCGTCTGTCTTGACCCAAGCTTCGCCAGGTGAACGAAAATCTTTCGAAATGAACGCCATGTGTGTTGCTTTGTTTTTTTCGGGTTTTTGATTTTATTTTATTTTTTTCACTTATTACGGTCTATTACGTATGATGAGTTTGTTTTAATTACTCTTATGTTTATGTTTTTAGTTTTCGCTTATGATATTATTTTGTTGTTTTGCAATTTCTATGCGGACGGCGGTTTGAATAACGCGGTTTAAATAGTATGTTAATATGCGTTTTATTAAGTTCGGTTAGCGAGATGTCTGTGTCTGTTATTGGCTGTAAGAGTAGAAAGAAAATTGTGAAATTTCAAAATTGTATTCAGTCAGCAGTGCAACAAAAATTTGTTGCGCATTTTCCGAGCTACGCAGAAATTAGGCCATCGAGTCGACCCATCTATACCCTTTACCCAGGCGATAGCGACTTATCAACGTCGCACGCAGCCGACCTTATTTGGAATTGCCCAAATTAATATACGAAGACACATACTCATTTTGTGCTAAATTGCTCAGTTTAAATTTCTCTTTCTAGAACTTGTCATGAAATTCCCAGCGAGAGTGCATCAAAGTGCTGGCCAAGTTGATTGCGCTGTAGAATCAAAACAAAATAAAAACGAACCATATAAAGGCAAATTGTCAGAGTCAGAGAATACGAAGATAGGAGAATACGCAACAACAGCCAGAGAGAACGATAGAGAGAGAGAGAGAGAGAGCGTAAGCGCTCAACCAGCTGTTAGTTGTCTGACTTTTAGAACGAGGGGAACTGGCAGGGACAGAGAATATAACTGTTTGGCGCTCAATTGGAGCACGAATCGTGTTTTGTTTTGCTGCCTTTGCTCATGTGTCGTTGGCTGGCTGTCATTGTGTGCGTGTGTACGAACGTGGAGCTGTAGGTACACAGCTGATTTCTGCAATTACGCGTTTGTTTTGCTTTTGTTGTTGTTGCTTGTTATATTATTTTTGTAATACATTTTTTCCAGCTTGGTTTAAAGCACGCAACCAAATTTTTGTGTTGGTATTTGAGCTGGGATTCGCTTTCATTTCCTCAATTGAGTAATTTTTCGCTATTCACACACATTATTCACAATACATATTGATTGAGTGTATATGAATGTACATACATATTTATGTATTTAAATGTGGATTGCTCATATAAAAAACGCAGTATTTCATTTTGCCAACATACAAACTATTATTATTTACGCACATTGTTAATTTGCTGGCTGGTCTCGGATTGGGCTTAGTTTCCACGCTGCTATCGCTCAGCAGTGGCAGTAATTTAGCTACCAATTTTCAAGCGACTTGTAAATTAATAGCAATCGACGGAACACAGAGTACAATGCTAGCGAACAGCTCCACAAACTCCACGAACTGCTTCACACAGCTTTTCACGTTGCACTCGAGCCCCCAATCAGAAGGCACTATGTTGCTTACATTGTGCAATTGTTGCTAAACATTGTGTTAGCAACATCGATAGGACCTATCGACTCACCGGCTGTTTTGTATCGAGTATTCGATAATAACATATCATTAATGCTCTAACACACCACTAATTCATGTGAGTTTCATAATTTTTGCCGAAACTTGTAATCTAAATAGGAAAAGCCCTTATCAGTCAGACTGTTAAAAAACTAAACCCGATTTGAGCAATAATGTCGGCATCGGAACAAGGACCCAAAATCAAGTACGGAGAAACCGCGCCCAAGCTAGACAAAGCCCAGCTGCAGTTCATGAAATTGATCGAGGAGCAGAACTTGGATCGTGTCCAGAAATTAAAACGTGTGCGACGCAACAACTTGCTAACAGCCGGAGCGCTTGGCTTCTCAGTTCTGGCCATTTACGGCTACTCCATATTCTCGGTGCAACAGGAGAAGTTCCTCGACGACTTCGAGGAGCCCAAGAAAGTAAACACCAACTAAATTTGATCCTCGCACCTGTTACTCCGTATCGCCTTAGTTAGTTTGTAAGCTCTTGTTCTTCAATTTCAATTTTACATCATTTCTAAAATCGTTGCGTAACTACTAATAACACTGTAAGTACTCGGTGATCTCTGGTCAGCACTTTGGAACTAATTTTTTCGCTTCGTCCATAGATGTCTCAAGCCTCAGCGCGCATCCTCAGTAGCGGCATGCGTCTGCCGCCGCTGCCCAGCATCAGGGATCTGGTAAAGCTGTACAAGCTGCAGGCCATGAAGCAGCTCAGCCAGAACTTCCTTATGGACGAGCGACTAACGGACAAAATTGTCAAGTCCGCTGGCCGCATAGATAACAATGACATTGTCTTGGAAGTGGGTCCGGGACCCGGAGGCATAACGCGTTCCATTCTGCGTCGCCAGCCACAGCGTCTGTTGCTAGTTGAAAAGGATGCCCGGTTCACCGAAACGCTGCAGCTGCTGCGCGAATGCGCCCGCCCATTGGACATAGAAGTGGAGATCTATCACGAAGACATTCTGCGCTTCAACATCGAACAACATGTGCCCGATACCACGCAGCGCCTTCATCTTATAGGAAATCTACCATTTGCCATCTCGACACGGCTGCTCATCAATTGGTTTGACGATCTGTCCCGGAGACGCGGGGCGTTTAGAAGAAATGACACCTGCATGACGCTCACCTTCCAGAAGGAAGTGGCTGAGCGCATTTGCGCCCAGGTGGGTAGCGAGCAACGCTGTCGCCTCTCGGTAATGTCGCAAATATGGACCGAGCCGGTGCTCAAGTTCATCATACCGGGCAAGGCGTTTGTGCCGAAGCCACAGGTGGACGTTGGAGTCGTCAAAGTGATTCCACTCAAACGACCCAAGACGGAACTCCCCTTTCCACTCGTGGAGCGCGTCGTACGTCACATCTTCAGCATGCGTCAGAAATATTGTCGTCGTGGCTACAGCACGCTGCTGCCTCTAGAAGGCCGAGAGGAGACGACACAGGCGCTCTTCCAGCGCGCCGATGTTAAGGATACGATGCGACCCTTCGAGCTGTCTGTGGCTGAGTGCCTGCGCCTGGCCGATGCCTATGCGGAGCACTTGGTCGCACATCCCGAAGTAGCCAAATACGATTACCGGGCTCCCAAGCAGGCGCTGAATTGAGACTTCACTTATGTTATATATATTGTAAAAATTTGTATTACATAAATAGTTCGGTAAATAGAGAAACCGTAAAATTGTAGAATTGTAATTTTAAATTGTACAAAGAGCGTTGGTGGACGGAATGTTGTGGCTGGACGAGATTCGAGCTTTAAATTAAGCTGTCGTTATACTAAAGCTAAGGCACTTCGGCACTTTGTTTTGGTGCTAATCAGTAGATGCCGACGAGCAGCAGCAGGAGAGCAGCAGCAGCAGCTATGGCTGAGGTCTTAGTGCTGCTGGCTCCGTTGCAGCGATGGTCGAGGAAGCAGAAACAGAACGTTGTTTCCGTGAAGAAGTCGCGCTTCACATCGTGTTCCTTGATCGTGTGGTTGACGTAGTGGGCCAGGCGCACATCCTTGGCGGCCGGGCGACAGCCCTCGTACTTATCAGCTGGAATGTCGGTGCGGAAGTTAAGAGCGCTGAGGCAATCCCGTGTTATTGTCTCCTTGGCTCCGCGGCGCTCCGTCACCTTGACGCAGATGTCGTTGCTCTCGGGGCATTGCTCGCCCAGGAAACCAATGCCGCGCCAGTTGAAATTGTCGGCGCAGCCGGGCGTTGCGGAGGTGCAGCGGTAACACCAAATGGCGGCACCTGTTAACAACGAGTCATCAATTAGTGAGGTATAACTAGCTCTAATGGATTCACACTTTGAAAATGTTTACGACTTGTTTGTTCTTCTTCTTCTTCAGCCTGTTGGAAAATTTTTTGACGTACCTTCGTGTACAAATCCTACTATTAGCAGCAACACAGTAAGCGAGGTTTGCGCTTGCATTTTTATTGATAAC
This sequence comes from Drosophila navojoa, assembly GCF_001654015.2. The sequence goes on from NW_022045982.1 coordinate 53,221, forward strand.
TCAATGAAATTGAAAATAATTAATAAACAAAATAAATAAGAAACAATTGCACTTTTGCGACGAAAACAACGCCCAAACTATGTTAACGATGACATATGTGTAAGCTATCGAATGTTATGTTATCGGCAGCCACCACACCGCTTTGTGCCGCAACAGTTTTAATTTTAGTGTTGGAAAACATTCATAAGTAAGGCGCCAACTTTGAAGCCTTGGCAATACCACTGGCAATGCTATACATTGTATATGTGAAAGTCAACCTCACCTAGTTTATAGACAGTAAATTCGCATTATCTGCGTGTCTGCTGTTTGTTTACAACTTTTGCTAGTCACTTTAGACTCTGACTCACATTGGTGTTTGTTTTTTTTAACACGTATGTCTATGAAACTGCTTCTATTTGCATAGCCCACAAAGCATTTCCGAACGGCATATTTATATATCTATATATACATACATATATGAATATATAAGTATATATTGTTTCCTGCCAAAAGTCATGTGTATTTTTAGCTTTGCCAGTTATGTATGCAGATCATGTACGGCCCAGGGGTCCAATAAACTTTTGCTCGTATTTGGAGAGCGCTTTTGGAGTAATTTTTTTTTATAGCGGAATGTGCGATGTTTGCCAAATTAAAAGGCCAAGATGAATCAGCCGGCAAAGTCGAGGCGGCGTCGGCACTGCTAATTGAATAAAAACGGTTTTGACTACCGCCGCTGTTGACAAAGCCCAAATAAAGCGCGTAAGACCAGTGGACGTTGGAGCCTCTTGAAGATGCTTAAATATGGAAATGACGAAATTTGATTGGATCAGAGAACGAATAACATTTTTTGGACTGATTTCAAATGAAAAACAAGCTTTAAATATTAATATTTCTTTAATTTAATATTTCTTTATATGTATTTATATATTTTATATTTTTTATGTATTGCTAACTAAACAATTTATACATTTGCAAATATCGCATACCAAAGTTTTTGATTAAGTCAAAAACAGCAGAGTCAAACTATTAATTATAGTATAAATTATGTTGTTGTTCATGATTGAGAGGAAAAATGAATGCAAATTGCTTCTCCTTAGATATATGCATAGAGAGGTATATACAGTTATAATAATAAATAAATTATGCCTGCCTATTGGGAACATTCACGCGACACAAGCAATCAAACATGCACACATACACTCGCACATACACTCGCTCACACAACCAAACACTCACTCACGCTCACTCATTCACTCACACAGTCAGACTATCTAGAGAACTACGAATACATTTTATGTAAAATCACGTTTTAGGCACAGGCCCCGCCCCTCCCCCCGTTTGCTCTTGGCACTGTTCCCGTTTTTGAGAGATATGTGGAGCTGCAGCGCTCCACTGTTGTTGTTATTGTGTTGTTGCAGTTAAACGGAGACAATGAATTCCTTGCCGGTCTTAAAGTCGACGCACTTGAACTGCGGACAGCATTTGGGGAAGCTCCAGTTGAGGTCGCTGGGCAGTTCCTCGCAGCCGGGCATCTCGATGTAGGGACAGGTCTCGATATTGATCTGACGCGCCTCAATGTCGCACGTCATGGCGGCACAGATGCCCTTCGGCTTGTACTCCTTGTCGGGCAGCATTGCGCGTCTGGTTAGCCGATCGTAGCATTTGCCGGGATGAGCTATAATAATAAGAAGAAGAATAATGAGAATCAGATAAAGCGGAAGTTGGGTGTGTGTGTGTGTGTGTGTGTGTGTGAGTAAGTCGTGCTTTATTACAAGGAAGTCGTAGCAACAGCTATGCAAAAACTATCTCTATATATTCTGGCTTACATATATATATATACATGGCTATAAATATATATGAGCTCTATATGATGCCTGAGAAGTTGCTTTTAAATTTTATTTTGGGCACAACACAATCGAAAGACTTAAGCGACGAACTTGCCAGTCACGAGCGACTCTCTCATTAAACTACACTCGCGCGGTACTTGCGAGCAAACAATTGACAGCCTCGCTTTTATTATTATTTATAACAATTGGCCGTCGGCTACAACCAACTTTGATTAATGATACTCCAGCACGTCCAATTGCCATTTTAGGTCGCGATCTTAAAGAGCTTCGCAGACTCATTTTGGATTGTTTTTTGTGTTTTTTTTTTCTTGCTCGATTTGCTGGATTTACGGGTCTGAAAGAAATTCGCTGTGAACTCATCGACTATTTTTATATCGTTAAACCGAAAGTCGAAAACCCGGTCAGCAGTTGGACGACCTTCATGAAAAGTAAGAAATAAAAAATAAGAGATCGCACTCAAATAAATCGAGATAAAAATATTTTTATCAAGACTTGGCGACATTTGTGTTACAAATCCGCATAGCTATGCAAATTAGCGCTTCAAATTTGTTAATAAATGATCAACAAAAACAACAACAACGAAGGCGACAGCAATTAAAAATCAGCACATTTCTTATGCTAATTTTTGGCAGACGCGAAAAAACCCAACGAAAAATTGTAGCAAAAGCAAAAGAAAGAAACATGAAAAAATAACAAAGTTTGTTGTTGCTAATTTGGCTGACTGTTTTGCGTTGTTTGTTATGATATCTTTGTATTTGTATGTTGACGTCAACGACAACAGCAAAACAAAAACAAATCAAAAAAAGATGAGGCAAAACAAATATAAGATACAAATAAAAATAGAGTTGAACAAGGCGCAAAAAAAAAAAAAAAAAAAAAAAAAAAAAAAGGTGAAAAAAGGCAAAAAAAAAAAAAAAAAAAAAAAACACATTTAACACGACCTCCAAACAGTTACAATTAAAACAAAGAAAACAGCGCTACAAACTCGCTGTAACACAAACAAAAAATCAAACTTTGCTCAAACTGAACAATAAGTCAATCATTTATATAGCCAACTGCTTTTAGCTCGATTCGCTCTTTCTTTATTGTTGTTGGAAAAGGTCGTTTGTGACAACAACACAAGTATTTTTAATTAAAATTTTAATTATGCGCTTGCCAATGACGTATAATTCGCATTTTAAAAATTGCAATTAAGATTTTTTATCGAGTCGAAATTGTTTAACTTGCATTTAACCTCACAAAGAACCTGAGCTAATTAGGGCTTCTGTCTGTATTGGTCTCTAATGGGAGGTTTGGAGATGAGTACTAACCAGGATGAAGGAACGCGGGCTGCGTGTAGACAGCCGCTTCGGCAATGCAGGCGAGGCAGGCGATGAGCGCGAGTGCGATAAAAACTTTTTCCGCGTACATATTGAGTTTGGTTATCTGTGCTTGTATTTAGTTGAGTATTAAATGAATAATTTGTAGATTTCTATAGGTTTGCAATTGATTGTGCAATTGGTTTTCTTTCCACTTGGATTTATTTTTGTTCACAATGCGCGTAGAGCTTTGCACTGGGCACTTGTCAGTGAGCAACTGAAGCTACAGCGGCCAGTGACGCTCATATTTAAGCGAATTCGCAGACCTGCTTTTCGCTCTCCCTCTCTCGCTCGCTCACACTCTCTTGTGCGCAGGGGGCTCGCGAAGCACATGTTTTCTTTTTGATTGCGTTGTTTGCTTGCTTCGCTTTTTTCTTTTTTTATTATTTTTATTTTTTGATTTAGCTTTTTCGCCTCACATTTTTGCGTCTTGGGTTATTCCGAGCCTAACGCGCACCATAAATCTCTGCACTTTGCATACATACATACATATGTAGCTCTGCCTGTGCGTCTGTGTGTGTAGGTTACAGAGTATTCGCCTTGCCGGCAAAATGCTTTTTCTCTACTTAGCTCGAACAGTCTGCGTCCGCCATTCTTGTTTTTCTTCTATGGCTCGCCCACGCTTCGTCTCCATTGTTTTGCATTATTTGCAGTTTGTATAATTGATTGGTCGATCGCTCGAAATGGCAACGGCTCGCCGGTGGTTTTATCTAAATCCGTCTGGACGCAGTAGGCGGATTTAGCTGGTTTGGGGGCGTTTTGGAATGCTCGCAATCATTCTCGCAGTCTGCCGCTTTCCATTAATGGCAATCTGATCGTTTCGTAAATGAGTTTCTTATTGTTTAATCATCGCCAGCAGTTTGATTTGATATGTTTATTATTTTTATACATACATATGTATGTACATACATATGCATGTGAAAGCATACACATAGACATTGCTGAGGCTGCATTGTGCTCAAATACATACATATGTACTTACACATACATGAGTACAAGAGTGTGTTTTAATTGGTCCTGACAGGGGCTTGATGAACCCGCCTTGCAGTAGAGCCACCGTCTTCCAGCAGTGCTTATTATCCCATTCGACTGACGCCAAGTTGACGCCGTTGGCCGTCAGGGGGCGTATCGCTTAATGGAAACTAGTCGCCTGTTGTCTTCTGTTTTTTTTTTGTTCCTCTCTTTATTGCATACCAGAGTTTAAATACCTATTATCTGTGTCCGGCATTGCCCGTCTTTCTTGATGTATACTTAGTAAAGGCAAGCAGCTTCTTAAATCTTATACTACACACATCGCGCTTATCTGAAATTTCCGAATTGTCAACCAATTGGATTTTCCGACAGTTCTATTAGATCTAAGCCAATTGGGCGAACAGACTGTTCTATGCTTTATGCTTTTGTATTGGAAGCTTAGGCTAGAGAAGTGTTTCTGATGCGATTGTTTGGATGTTTCATTCTGTTTTGTTGCTTGGGGCTTCTCATTTGTTTGTATCTTTGGGGCTCTGAATACACGTTTAACCCGTTCCCAGGCCCGATACGCATGTCACACTTGCAACAAACAACAACTACGACAGGCGATTCCAGCAGCGACGACCGTGTGACGTCAATTTGTTGTGCTTGTGTTTGTTTGGTTGTGTTTGCCGTCGCCGTCGCCGTTGCTTTTTGACATTGCCTTGGCCCGGCGAATTCAGTTTGGCGGCGCACGCTGGAATTTATTAATTATGACCGGGTACAGCTCAGCTTTAGGCGAAGAGGTGTGAGGTGTGGGAGGGGCGAGTGGACGAGCGACGACTATGCTAAAAATTCCACTCGGAGCAGCCGTTTTATAGCTGATTTATTGTTGATTCGTATTAATGTTATTGCTCATTTTTGGACTACGTGCTCGCTCTGCCAATGTGGCATTGTAACTAAAAGAAAACAGAAAACAGAAAACAAACAAAACAAAACACAGCAAAAACAACAATGCGATAAAAAAAATACGAGAAATTAAATAAACACAAATTGATAAATATTTATAAAGTTGAGGTTTTTGTTTTGACGTGACGCATAATTAGTAACAAATTGTTTATTAAAACACAGTCTACGCCGCATACAGTAGCAAGTCTTTAGGTTCTCTTCACAGCCTTTCCCTCGCACCCCCTCCTTCCGCCCCCCTGCCCCATAGGCATCGTATCGTGTTTACTAAACGATTTGTGAACAATTAATTACTGATTAATTTCATCGGACGTGCGCTGAGTACAATGAGAAACAATCTATATATAATACATGTGTATATACATAAATATGTATGTGCATATATCCTAGAGTGATGAAAAGTATTTATAAATAGGCTGGCGTCCATAGATATGAGACCCACATCACTTCTGAATCGTCTGAGTGGAAATACGAAATGCGTTATATAAACAGTAAGAATTATTTAATATAATATTTTTTAAATAAAATAATATTTAAGAACATGGTATTTAGAAAATTTTAATACTTTGCCTTAGCTTTTGGATATACAGATGTGCATATAAGTATAGAAAGGCTGTGTGAATTACATATTGTCTGGAGAAGAATAGAGTTTAATGCTTTAGATTTCATGGAATTCGGTTATATCAATCACTTGGATCAAAAGTGTCAATTAGAGTATCTTATTTACTTGATCTATTTTCAATATTTTAGCGAAGAGAGAATATATTTATTTTCAGAAATGCTCAGCCTTCACTAGCGGTTTCTGTTCATATGAAGCCCTAAGATTTAAATTAAATTAGTAGCAGATGAGATGAGATGATTCTACAGATTTATGAATATATGCCATAGATTCAGTATTGGCAGTATGACAAATCGGAAGAATGTAGACTCTGCAGTTTTGGATATAGATTTGAAAGGTTGACCTACTCTCCAACAAGATTTAAAGTTTGCATAATTTAGCAAATTCGAGAAAAATAAAATTTAATTAGAACTAACCGCCGACTGCAATGTTCCCATCAGATTTGTCAGCCACATAAATTGAAATATCTTTTAATGGTATAGCTGTATATGATACGTTTATCTAGTCACCCATCCAATTCCAAATTAAAACAAATAAGTTGAAAGCTTTTAGCCAAAGATATTAAAATTGTATTTTGTTTTAATCTTTGTTGTTTCTTTTTCCTCTATTTTGGGCTGTTATATGAGGATCAACATTTTGTTTAGGTATTCCCCAGAATTGTTTGGGAACCGAGTGATAGGGAAAGAAATTTCTGTAGTCATTTCGTTGCAAACTTCATTAATAAATTTAACTTCAATTTGCATATTTATCGAAAAATCCCGAGCTACGAAATCCGCATACAAAAATCATGCGAGCAGAAGCTAAAAGTCTGGCGCCAAAGAAATTGACAATAATCCATCAACTAATTTTGAGTGGTTTTGTTTATCAGTCGCCGTTGCTAGGCTCTCGTCTGAGTCTCCAGTTCCACTTCCATCTCCATCTGGCCTCCATTGTCGTCTCAGTGCTAGGCTCCAGCCTCTGCCATGTGCTAATCGCTTGATGGAGCGCTGCGTGAAGTTTTTATTACACGTCGCCGACGTCGCTACCGTCCAGACCGGTCCGGTCTATAGACGTTTTTTTAAAATCTATTTCCCGGTCGAAATGTGAACGCAGCATTTTGACTCCGATTTGTGTCTAATTATGCAGGAATTTTTGACGCGAGCTCCGTCTCGGAGACGCCACGATAAATTCTGCGAATTCGACAATTTTTTTGTTTTGTTTTTATAGTTATTATTCCTATTTTCTGGCATAGTAATATCATAAATTCATTTCCAGTTGATATGTACGCAGTCGCATAGTATGTATGTATGTCATCAATAAAATATTTATGCCATCAAATCCAAGAAAAGTTCTTAATTTCTAGAAGCTTCACTGCAATCTGAACTAGTTCTGGTATAGTAGAGCTGAAAAACTATAAATGTGAAGTGGCATGAGAAAATAAACTTTCAGTTATCGAAAAATTTGAATTTTGAATTGCAAATTGCGATTTATAGCCCTACGATTTAGTTCATGTGTCTGTCGCAAGTGTTATCGAAAAATCTATCGAGCTACATCTATCGTAGTGAGCCTGAATTTAAAACTGAAACTCATACACAGATTCGAGAATTCAGGTCTAGCCCAAATCATACACATTTCAGTTTCATTGTAGGCGCTTAGTAACGTTTTATTTTCTAATTTTATAAAAATCGAAAAACGAAAAAAAATTTTATAATGTCTGATCAACCACTGAATACTATTATTAAGCAGCTGGTTCAGTGCTTAAAGAGAATTAACGAACCCGTTTCAGTGGATCACCTGGTCCATTTCACCAACATGCCTGACGCCGATCCAAAAGACTTTAAGGAAAAGATTCAAACGCTGCTAGGTATCGCAACGCGTCTGGGCCTCGTTGAGGAGTACAATAATCACTATTTTGCCAGAAGTCATGCAGAAGATATACTGCCAATGCTTAACAGTAAGACACAATCGAGGACCAACGATGCGCACTCGGAAGCTGTCCAATGCACTTGCCTCAGAAATTATGCCGGGAACAGTGCGATTGCATCTGATGAGAGCTGGGTGTCCATCGCGTCTAGCATAAGCCGTCGGTCATCGGGACACCCTGCGACAAGCCATGGGTCGTTGGCATCGCATCTGTCCTCTGAGGAAGAATTGAAGGACATTAAAAGCAGCCAGCCCTTGTTCATAGACGACGGCAACTGCGCCTCCACGTCTAGAGGGGAACAGCAAGGCTCTAATTTGAGCACACAGCAAAAGAAAAGCAAAAATGTCCAATAGATATGGATAGATATGGCATGGGATGTCATTTATGAATAGTCAATCATAAAATATTTAAAGGTCTTAAGGGCTTAGAACCACTTTGAGCATTTCGTAAGTGGGAATGGAGCACTTTTTCTCTGACCAAATTAGCCTAACACGGTCGATTTAATTTGTTAATTTTTTTCGCACACAGTGGCTAATGTCTGTATTCTCTCGTCTGTGTTCCGTCCCACGCGTTGCGTTTTAGTACCTGAACGCTCCACTGGCAAAAATCACTTAGCGGCTGACGAATTGGATGACAGACGCTTGGGATATTATTATAGACTAAATTAACTGTAAACTAATGAAAATTAAATTATATTTTAACCACGCGATATTGAGCCAATCAATTATTATTTCATCCAATTCTGTGCTCTGTTGTTTCTTTTTTGGCAAATAGCAGTCTCCGTTTGAATAATATATCTTGATTCGGGTTTAACCCAAGCGGCAGCAGAGCAGCATCCCATCCCGCTCGTACCGCTCGCCTTTTCACTAAGCATAGTGGAACTAGTCCGAAATGCCGGCGACTTTCTGACGCCACAGTGACGCCGTCGACTTTCACGATCCGGCTGGCTGGCGATTGAATTTAAAATGAATGACGTGGATAACCCAAAATACATACATATATGTATACAAGCCTAAGCCCCAATAAAATCTCTGCATAAAGAAATACAAATACAATTTTAATTGGTCAGATTTGTCAACTAAACGGAGCTCGACAAAGGCAAGGCTACGGCCGGAGAACCCAGATTTGTGCAGATCGAAGCAGACGAGCCTTAGGAATTCCCATCTTTTTTCATTTTTGCTTTGTTTTCAAATTCCATTTTATTTGCTGTGATATGATAAAATTTGCATGCCAAATTCGAATGCACGACGTAGTTTGTTTTGATTTCTAGTTTGTTTATGGTGTCTAAACCATCTATTCATACATACATAAAGATAAATTGAAAACTGAAGTTAAGACATCAGCATAAAAATAAACAAAAATTTGTAATCATATTTCGTTAGGCAGGCCAAAAATTGGGAGCACTACATTCATGTCGATTTCCCGATTCATCTGAAGGGTCTTCAAAAACTCATTGATGTGTAGGACGTCATCGAATGGCTTCAGAAACTTGAAACTCTTGGTCAAATTCAGGAACGGGCGGAACCTGGTAATAATATTATTGATGATACGAGCGTATATCTGCAATGGAGGAAATGATCAAATATTAGGATATGACCGTTAGGTATTCAGTTGCTGGCTGACTACATACTTCCAGGAAAAAAATCGGTTGACTATAGTTGTTGTAGGCCTCTCCGAGCTCCTGGATACGCCAGAAGATTTCACTTTTGGAACTGCAGACCTCCAGAAAGTGCTCCTCATGGTGCTTTTTGGCTATAGCCTTAATCAAACGCACTGTGTTTCTAGCCTTATCTTTCTGAGCAGGCTTCAGCATCTGCCAGTATGGGGTGACCTTGGAGAATATTGAAATCTCATCCTGTATGAAGGCACTGCAGATTATCCAGTAGCGAGCACCCTCCACATTGTCGGCCACACTGTTGGGCAGCGGAGTCTCGTACATCAGAAATTTGAAGACGGGCACAAAATCAAATGTCATTATAATCGGATCCTGCTCGTCTGCATTCACTTGGTCCGCCTTGATGTTGTACGCAAAGATCTGATTTTCCATCTTGCGCATGTGCCAGGACAATTTATAGACTCTGCCGGAGCACTCAATTGTCTTCGTCTCTTCGAGTATGTTCTTCACGTGCTTGCTGAGCAGAACGTGGAAACATTCAGCCGAGACAAATCCGTCTTCTACAAGAACGTGCTTCTCCTTGCACTTGAGACGCAGCAAGCTTTTGCGATTATTAACATAAAAAATTGGCTTCATTTTCAGTGGCATTTTGAAGGGCAGAAAGTAATTGAAGTCGGGCATTGAATCAATAGCATTGCCTTTCATAAATGTCACTGCAACAGATTTCACTTATGTAACTTATTTTGCTGATGTTATACTACACGTGCACCCCATACCTGTGCTTCCCAGTTCGGCGAAAATGTTGCTGAAAAATGTGGATTTATTCTTTGAAGCCGCGTCCAGCGCATCTACAATATACTTCACATCGCTGATGCAGGTCTGGTAATCCAGCTCCGAAAAGCTGATCTTTTCAATGACTTTCTCAATAGCAGTCTCGAAAATCATTATGCTGCGTTAACAAAAGACTTAAAAACGGTTTTTCGCCGAAAAAAGTACACTTGGAAAGAAGGACGGGAAATCGATTGCGCTTTCTTATCGGCCGAGCTACCAGATCTATAGACAGCCGCACTCACACATACTCATTTTGCACACATGGATTGCAATTTTAATGTTTATCATGCAAGAGCAACTATAGAGCAGCTAAACAACTCTATTCAAAGGCCTTCGATTAGTTTTAACAAAATGAACTTTATCAGCATATATATTGAATAATATTAGACAATATTTTCTTATTTTTAAAATGTATAGCATATAAATAGTAAAGCATATTGATTTTGTTTACTGATTTATAATGTATTACTTCTTTGAGTTAGATTGCCCTTAATTTTTATTGGTAATATCATTTCACTATATTCAAGAGGGAAAAACCGTTGAGTTTTTATTTAAATTTCCCGCTGCATGTTTCATTCATACGTTGTGTAGCAGTGTGTAAAATGATAAATATCGATGAATAAAATCATTGCACACAGTGTCGTGCTATCGATTATATCGTATAACTGGAATAACTAATCGCATAACTGTCCGACCACTGTAATTTTCCGCGAATACGGCATGTTTGTTGCGTGATATTGTATTTATTTATTTTTTTTTATAATCTAAAGAGCCGTCACCAAAGAATTGCAACAGGTGCAATTGCTGCTGTGGCTATGGCTGAGGTCAAGGACTGGCGGCCGTTTGTTTATGGCGGTCTAGCATCCATAACCGCCGAATTCGGTAAGTATGATATGCTGTGGCTATGCTACAAACAGAGACAACAACTATTGGTGTAAACAAACATTGGTCTCATGCTCACGCACATGTCTATTTTTATGCAGGCACGTTTCCCATTGACACCACAAAGACCCGTCTTCAAATTCAAGGGCAGAAAATCGACCACAGCTTCTCGCAGTTGCGATACCGTGGCATGACCGATGCGTTTGTCAAAATATCAAGGGAGGAGGGACTGCGCGCATTATATTCTGGGTGAGATTTACTGCACTCACAATTGCCAAATGCATTTAAGTGACCCAATAACGTGCAAATTGTGCACTTAATGATGTGTATTTGCATGTGTGTGTGTGTGTGTGTGAGCGTAGTGATAACGACTGTCTAGCTGTATACTGAACTAAAAATAAAACGTCTCGTGTTATAATCCATCAAGTGTACATCACACGAAACTTTGGCCCTGGCCACTTGATAAGCATAGCAGTAACCCCTTAGACTTTGTTTTCTATGGTGTATATGTATATATGATTTTGCGATAGCTAGAGATATCAGCTAAGCTAAAGAGGTATATTGTCTTGCAGCATTTGGCCCGCAGTGCTGAGGCAAGCCACATATGGCACTATCAAATTCGGCAGTTATTATACCCTCAAGAAGCTGGCTAACGAACGTGGTTTGCTGACTAATAGCGACGGAAGTGAACGTGTTTGGAGCAACATTATTTGTGCGGCGTCCGCCGGCGCTATCTCATCTGCTATAGCGAATCCTACCGATGTGCTCAAGGTGCGCATGCAGGTGCACGGCAAGGGCACCGACGCACTGGGTCTTTTCGGGTGCTTCCAGGAGATCTACAAATATGAGGGCGTGCGTGGACTGTGGCGTGGGGTGGGGCCCACGGCACAGCGGGCAGTGGTCATTGCATCTGTTGAGCTGCCCGTCTATGACTTTTGCAAGCTGCAGCTAATGAGCGCCTTTGGTGATCACGTCGCTAATCATTTTATGTAAGTGTGATTGAAATTAGATAAACAAATTAACAACTCTCATTTTGTATGCACAGTTCGAGCTTTATTGCTAGCTTGGGCAGCGCCGTTGCCTCGACGCCAATAGACGTTATTCGGGTAAGTTTGAAAACCATACAGTTCCAAAGAAGGTCATTTAGATATCCCCTTGCTTCACAGACACGCCTCATGAATCAAAGGCACGTGACAATGCTGAGTGGTGGCATAGCTACTGCAGCTGCCCCAACACCGAAACTGTACAATGGAAGTCTGGACTGTGCTGTGCAGACGATTCGAAACGAAGGACTTTTCGCTTTATACAAGGGCTTCATACCCACTTGGGTGCGAATGGGTCCTTGGAACATTATCTTTTTCATCACGTACGAGCAATTGAAGAAATATTAGCATCTCGTCGCAGGTCAAGAGACATTAAGTACAAGATGTATTTAGCATTGAAACCAAAAACATCATTTTTATAATAGGCAAACAATTGAAATGAAATCAATCCAGGGAGTAGTCACTTAAGTGCCTGTTGCATCACGACTATCTAATAGCCGAAAAGGACCTCCAAGCTTATATAGGATAAAAGCCACAAAAATTTGCATGATTATTTATACGAAGATGCGCATTTAAAGTATTTGCAATTTGAAATCAGCTTTTGTTAAAGCTATATGCATCCTCTAGTCCCTAAAATGCTTTTCTATATCTTGCATTTCCTGTACTCAACTCAATATCAATCCAAGTAAATCAATATTTGAATAGCATTTGGTTGAATGCATTTAGGAACTTATTATTCTAAACTTTAGAAAGTAAATGTGACAAAATTAGTTAAATTAAGCTATTGATTTGGTCGATAGTAAAAAGTTTAGTTGAAATCGTATTAAAAATATGTACATTTAGTGATATAAAGATATATATAGCATATTCGTGAGATCCAGCAACGATATATGAACACTAAAAGCTTAAAAATATGCAGATTAACGGAAATCTCATAAGAAGTAATATATTTCAATGAATTCGCTGTAAAACAAAATGTTGAACTAATTGATCAAAAACTATAATTACATGTATTTATGTAATATAAGTAAAAGAACTATAGAAAACTTTATACTGTTAGTGACTTGTATATGGAAATGTAATTTATAATTTGTCGACCAGCTTTTTAATATATAGAATGCTGTGTGGTTTTTGCGGTAATAAATAAATAAGTTGAAATAAAGTGTGCAGATCTTATGAGCATTTCAAAATATTTTAAGAAAACTCATATATATTTCCTCATTATATACATGAATTTGTATATTTATATTTACCTAGACAGATGAACAATTGTAAATTTAAACTGGGTAATATCACTAACCAGTTAGTGGTTATATCGTTTGTGATTATGTGAATGTTCATTAATGATAATTTCATTTAAAAAACAAATTACGTCATTTCATGAGATCTGATTAAGTGAAATGCAAAATAGAATAAGATAAAATTTAATTGTAAGCAAAAAGCTGATCAAATAAAGTCCAAAAGAGAAACTTGTTGCTGTTTTATAGTGTTTTTTTGTGTGACTCATTTGCGATATTTATCAGCATGTTATCGACTATCGCAATACTTTGATTTGCATTGCCTATCGCAGTTTTGCCGCCATTAGATAAGCTAACGGGTTTTCAGTGGGGATGCATCACATTTAAGCATTTAGTTTACATTTTTAGTTTGAGAAAATAAAACTAGTTTTTGTGTTACATCAAAAATGGATTTCTTGACTGCTTTATCGACTGGCGCTAGTGTAGATGTGAGTTGATATCACTACGCTTACAAAATGATTAAGGTATCTGTTTTTCAGTATGCTACATCGGAGTACATGTTCGCCTTCATGCAGGCTGTAGCCAACGATCCAAAGAATTGGCTAAACAAAGTGTCGCATAATTTTGTCGGTCAATGCTTCAGAGCGTTGGGCCTAAAGTTCAACGTCAGCGTCGAGGCATTCCAGCACACCTATGATCATCCGTACAGTGCGGACAACCTAAATTACATTTTTAATGCCGTCCCCTTTGTACTGAAGAACATGGAATTATTTTTCAACCAACTGCCAATATCGTTGGTAGATTGTGAACGCTCACTTTCGCAGGATAGATCCAGTTCGCAGTTGGTCGGAGAGTTCTATGACATAACAAATCCTGTTCTATGTTACTTGCGTGTGGTGCAAGTTTGGGCTTTGGTGGTTCGCAGTATAACTGGAAAATTGCAGCAGAAGGATATCATACGATATCTATGCGAGCCCCTCGCCAGAATGTCCTTCTACATACTGCAAGGCCTGCTGAAGCTGCTGCCCGACTATGGGCAAAAGTACGAACTGCTTGAAGAGAATTGCCTATGCCTCACGGTGCTAGTACGCTACGGTATATTGTAAGTTTGATGGCTGCCTGTGAGATCAATTGTTTCTAATAGCAATATTCTAAAAGCTTCAAGGAAGCGTGCCAATTTATACTGCCGTCTATGATGGGTCTGTTTAAGGAACACTTTCAGCTCTTCTTTGGGTCAAAGAAATCGGCTGTTAACTTTGTCTATTGGGTATTTTGTTGTGAGGTGAAATTCCATTCCATATATTTAAACATATATCAAAGTGAAACTGGTCAACCGTATTTCCCCATTGCAGATGTCAAACAAGGACACATACATTCAGACTTACCAATTTTTGGAATCGATGCTTGATTATTTCGCTGAGGGAAAACAATGTGACGCCTCGGGCAATCTTATTTTGCGATTGCTTACCAATGAACTGATCACGGACAAGTTTCTGGCAGTTCAATTTGAAATGCTCAAAGTGAAAAACGAAAATCCTTTGTTGTTAGCAACGCTTCGCTATTTGGAGACACTGCAGAGGTAAGAACACAGGATTAATCCTGATTTGCCCACAAACACACACTAATTCACTTTAATGTTTAGACACTTGGTCAACACAGACGTATTCTCACGTCGCTTTCTGGAGCAACTTTTGCTGGTTTTGCTTGAAGTACCAAATGCTACACTTTCGGTATGCACAGCGGCAGCCGAGCTTTATGTGACATTGGCTACCCGCCAATATTCCAAGCAGGACATATTTGTGCACATACTGGAAACTTTTGTAAAATCTCAGAGTATTGCAGGAAAGTTTTCGAGCCATGATCAGTTCATGGCGCTTATAAAGAACTATCTGCTAAAGCTGATGGACTTCTTTCCAGCTCTGCAGTACTTTAAGTATTATATGAAAGTGCTTAATGATGAAAATGTGCGTGAAGAGCTCCTTCTTTTGACTGCACATGCCACATGCGCACTGTTCGAGCATCACACAGAGCAATATAACGAAATGGAATTTTCAAGGCATCAGGTGCACACCCTGCTGCATCACTGGCCAAAGCTTGTGACGGACTCTGCGCAGAATATGGAGATTCGTGCCATAATGTACGGCATTTACAGCACGGTGGACTTTACTGCTCTGATAGAACATAAATCGAGAGTAAGTGGTTTGGATAATGACTGCATTCGAAATAATTAATTTTGTATTTGCTTGAAAAGCTGATCGCATTGGAGAAACACTGCCTAAACATATTCCTGAACGATGATACGCTTAGCGAGGCTGAGTTCGCAATCGTTTTTACAAAATTAAGTCAGTCGATAAAAGTCACAGGAAATGAGCAAATGCTGGTAACTGCGGCGCTAACTTTGCAAGACAGATACGCAGAGATAACCATCGAAATGATGGGTCACCAACTGGAGAACCCTCAAGAAGAGCTGCTGCAAAAGTATGGCACTTGCGTACGCTGTCTTTATTCTATGATCAAAGAGAAGAAGCTGCGAGGCCATCAGGTGTGCGATATGTACGAAACACTAGCTAGCCAGATGTTGCGTGAAAATGTTGCCAATGAGCATTTAGGTATGTTAATATATGGATAATTTATGTATTTATTATATTGTAGTACATTCGCAAATCGTTGCAGCTCTTTATGGCTACGAGTGCTTGGCTTTGATGCTCATACTGCTGCATTGTGAAAGTGATGATCTGGAGGATGCGCACGAGCACGTAGCGAGGTCCACGCAGCTGGCTGAAATGTTGCGCGACGACTGTGTTCGCAAGTTGTCCAAGTTGCCGCAGAGTCTGCCACGGGCGAAGTCTCTGTTCTGTGCCATTGTCGAGCTGCACTTGGGATTGTCAAATAATCTGACTTTGAATGCGCTCACCTATGATACTTTGTCGGCGGGCCTCGCGGATGTGACGCTCGCACTGAACACACGCAGTGATACGCTAGCTTTGAGCTACGTTCAGGAGATGTACTTACTATTCCGCCAACTACATGAAAATGAGCTAATTGTTTTGCCAACATATCGCGTATGGAAGCTTTTATTGCAGTACAAAATTGTAAGAGTATATATCGAATCCAACAAAATCGTGTAAATTTAACAAATTGATCTTTTGCAGAGCAAAACATCGCCTGATTCTATAACCAGAGAGTTGGAACAGCTTATATTAGTGCTTATAAAGAGACATATTGTTACATATGCTCATAACCTGACTGTCATCCAGTTGCACATTAACAATGCGTCTCGCAAAAATAAACGCTTCACAACTGCTCTGACTGCCCACATGCGTCTTGTGGAGGCTAATTCTAGTGCAAAGGACGCGTGGTTGCTCAGGTTACACGTATTCAATGCCTCTCTGGAGCTATTAGTGAATAGATTGGCTGCGCTACGTACAGAATCCGGAGACACACGGTCACGCAATAATCTTTTCCCTTTGCGTCACTTACTAGCGCTGGTGAATACATTGCGCCTTGAGGAGGTCCACTTTATGAATATGTAGGTCATTCAAACAATCCTTTCATCATATGCTTAATTCAATTTTGTTTTCGCATAGTGCTCGATTGCTAGAAGGCTTGCAGGCAAATGCTGTGACTGATGTTGATAAAAGAGAACTTGATAAGTTTATAACGCAAATTAGCGCGTACAGACACGCTTGTGAGGATGGCGTTGCTAGGATCCGCTTAAAACTTCAACCTCCGGGTCCTTTGACCTTCTGGCAGGCAAAAGCATTCAATTACCCAGTGGATGCTGCAAAGCGATTAAATTTTTCGGCGCAGGAACTAATTGATGACAGACACAATTAATATAATAAATAATATTCATACATACATATATAATATTCATTATATTTACTTGGATTCATAATTAATAAAACATAAAATATTATTATATTGAATAATTATGAAGACCATTAGATCCCAGTAATTCTTTTAGATAAATTCGTTTAATATACCAAGTTCGTATTAAAAGTGAAATATTTCATCAGTTCTGTTGAGAACGTAAAGTTGTGTTAATTTGCAAAATGACTTAATGAAACGACTAAGATACGTTATGCGTTATGCTATGAATATAAACTCTACATTGTAGAGCTGCAGGTGTTACAGAAGCGCAGAAAGTTGAAAAACAACATTCGTTTCAACTCAATTTAACATTTTGACAATTTTATCAAGCAAAAAATGCAATGTAAAGTGAATTACTTAGATTCCTTTCCGATATATTTCAATCTAACAATACAAAATTTCTGAAAAGAATTGCTAAAAGAATTTCTCGACACTTAAATACTAAGGCTCGTTTCCCTTCGCTTTGTTCTCATTTAATGATTATACATTTTGACTACTAAATCAGACAAAAGAAATGTAATTAAGACCCCTTTGGTTGTCTTTATCATATATTTCAATACGGGCTCGTTCAGTCGGTAGAAAGAAATTATAATATTAACAAGCATTTGTTTTTGTACTTTTAGTGAGATGAGAAGAAGGATGTCTTCTAATGCTGAGGCTTGCTTAGCTAGCTCCGCCACAAAAGATGCAGTCCATGAAAAGGATTGCTTGGAGTGCAAGTCTTTGGTGGTTTGGCGGCGACCATTGAAAACTCTGCAGTACAGCATCCAAGAGCTGTTCGGAATGTTGATTGACCTTGGATCGCGCCTCTTGAACCGCCGTTTCTTGGGAAGCCTGCTGGCCCTGATGATTATCTACGAATTGCCAGGACCGCATGCATCCTATATGGAGATGGGACGTCAAAATCTCGGCTTTATCGTTTACTGGATGGGCCTGGGCCTGTTGTCCTCGGTGGGCTTTGGCACTGGGCTGCACACATTTCTGTTGTATCTGGGACCGCATCTGGCTGCCGTTACTCTGGCCGCCTACGAATGCCACTCACTGGACTTTCCGGTGCCGCCGTATCCGGATCAGAAGATATGTCCAAAGGAGCCATACATACGCGAAATGCCGAACATCTGGCAGATCTTGTCAAAGGTGCGCACCGAGACAATGTTCTGGGGCGTGGGCACAGCCCTGGGTGAGCTGCCGCCTTACTTCATGGCCAGGGCGGCGCGTCTCTCCGGCAAGTCTCTGCTGCAGGAGGAGAGTCAGCCGGAGCAGTCGAAGCGTCTGACTTTATTTGGCAAGAGCAAGCTCCTGGTGGAGCGCGTGGTGCTGCGCATCGGGTTCTTTGGCATTCTGCTGTGTGCCAGCGTGCCGAATCCGCTCTTTGATCTAGCTGGAGTGGCCTGCGGCCATTTCCTCGTGCCCTTCTGGAAGTTCTTTGTGGCCACGCTGATCGGGAAGGCGGTGTTCAAGTCCAACATACAGCAGCTGATAGTGATTGTGGCATTCAGCGACGATCTGATTGGGGTTCTGGTCAAGGCCCTCGGCCAGGTGCCCTTCATTGGCTCCAAAATCCAGGCACCCCTCCACAACCTGTTGACCTCCACCAAGCAGCGCATGCACCTCAAGATGAGCGATGATAAGCAAGAGAGCGACGCCGCGTACACTGGGTTAGGTATAGTGGCGCATGTCTTCCAGCTGGTGGCCCTCTTCATTGTGGTCTACTTTGCGGTCTCGGTGCTGAACGCCCTGGCCCAGAAGCGTTGCAAGCGACTGCAGCTGGAGAAGATAGAGAAGGACG
Source organism: Drosophila navojoa (assembly GCF_001654015.2). Next base: position 72,112 of record NW_022045982.1, read on the forward strand.
AGCTTGCCCAGAAAGCTGAGAGAGACGAGAAAGATGATCCCCCAGAGACGACATACAGAGGTTTGCCTAAAATTGTGGAGGAGACTATTGAGGAAATCAATGCCTAACACAATCACAAATATACACATCTGGAGAGCCTTTCACATATCCTGAATATACATATGTTATATATCATGAAGATCAAATTGGCATTTATTGTATGGACGGACGCTGGAACTGGAATCGGATTCAAATAAAACATGCAATTGAAATTTGTTGTATTGTTTATTTCATTATCATTCGTTCTGTTTTGAATTTGGATTTCTATTGTTCTTGAAATGTAATTCAATGCCATCATATTTTAATATCCATTGTACATGTACATTCAACAGCGATTTAACACAAAGCCAAGCACTTTACTTATTTATATTATTTGAGTTTCATTTAGGTTACGATTTTCTCTGGTGCATACAAAATATGATATTCGATCTCAACTCATTTCCTATGCACATGACTGACTGACAGACCGTATATAGATACGCATATATGTATGTATGTATGTATGCATAGCGCAAGTCTATAATGAATTGTGATATCCGGCGTATTCAGCGGATTCCGATATAAAAACCATACTTACAATAAGTACTTTCAAATGGTACTATCTTTTGGTATAAAAACCCATATGCACACACTCCTACACACTCCTACGCCTACGCCTACGACTGACTACATCTAAATTGCGTCTAACATATTCATTCCACTACAATTTTCTTATATGCATGACCTTATCGTATAATACCCTATTTAGTTGCGCTCGCGGATCAGTTGGATAGATCTTAGTCGAACTGGTCGTGGTTAGTTCGGTTCTCATCTCCTTAACACAAATACACCAAATTTTAAAAATTAAAGGTAATACGACATAAAGGTATACGACATATGATGTACGATGTACGATATTCAATATTCGATAAATCAAATGTGATATACGATATGAGGTGGTAGATATATATTTGGTGTACCATACACGATCTACCATTTACGATATACGATATAGACTGTCCGATACCATATATACGATATGCCATATGCATATATCATATACGATATACGACACTCAATGAGAGTGTTTCGAGCAATCAATATTACAGTTTTGATAGTATAAATGCAACTCAAAGATATTAGAAATCATTTTGAGGAAATGTATAATTGATCTGTATAATCCTTCTGTTGTTAGGTATGCCAGATAAAACAGTACTTATTGGGAGTTTTTTTATTAGAGTTTAATAGCTAAGTACATACATACATTTTCATACATACATACATGCAAACAGACGTAAAGTTTAACTCTTTGTGGCAAAGTCTTTTTAATAGAGAGATAAAGACAGAGAGAGACAGAAAGAGATAGATAGATAGAATGTGTGAGAAAGAGAGTTTAGAAAATATATTTAACACATTTTGAACATTTACAAATTGTAAAAAAATGGGAAAAGTTCACAAACATTTTAAATTATTTATTGATTTTCTTATTTGTTGTTTATTTTTTGTTATTTCATTTGGGGAATTGTTATTGGGTACTCTATTGCGAGCATCTTTCGTGTTTAATCCACCCTTGTAATCATAATTCTCTTTAGTTCTCATTAAGCAGTTACGATCTCCCGTGGATAGATATTATTAGTATTCGCACAATTTTCGCTAATTGGATTAAATTGTATTTTGTTGTTTTTTTTTTGTTTTTTGGTTTTTTTTTTTTTTTTTTGTATATTTTAGCTACATTCATATACGACACAATCGTTACAGATATCTCATTCGGGCATAATTTTCTTAATTTCTGTTTCGTTTTTTTTTTTTTTTTTTTGTAGTAATTTATATTCCTGTATTGCATAAATTAGTTTCTGCATATAAAACAATTTTACGATTAATGTTGTCCTTTGTTTAATAATTTAGATTAATTTGTTGTTACTTTAAGTATTTGTTTCTCTTTAAGTTATATTTTGGAATTATTTCTTGGTTTCTTTTCTAAAATTTGACGCCTAATACAATTTCATTAATAATTTTGGTTAAAAATTCATGTTATCATAATATCATCTTTCTATAATTCACGATAAATATTTGTATGAAGTGGCTTGTTTGTTTTTCTTTCGTCCTTTATAATATACCTATATTATTTTTCAAATAGAAAACTAGAAAGGGAGTACAAAGCATCCGAAAAGTTTTTGGAATGATTCAAAGCAAAAGAATAGGAAATATGAAAATCAAGAATCAAATTTTTCTTATGTAATCTCAAGAGAAGACAAATTCATATTTATCGTACATACATATACTATATATTATATGGTTATAGGTTCTTCTAGGTTTCTGGAACATATGTGTGTATTATTCATTATTTTGCAGCTATTTTTTTTTACAAACGCCTAGACAATTTCGGATATTATCTACTTTTACTTTCCTGTGTGTGTAGGTACGTTTATTTTTATAATAAAAAATTAATTAAAATGAATATTTCCTTCTTGTTTATTTTTATTTATTTTTTTCTCTCTCAGTTAGTAAGGGAAATAAAGATTCAACTGTTCTATGGAAGTATTTTGAAAGACGAATCGTAAGCAGCTGGCTCTTTGTAATTGTTTAAACATTTGTATTTGTTAATTTTTTATTGTTATTATTATTCAACTTTAATATGTACTTTAAAAAATATTAACGGCGGGAAGTACTACAATCGTAACTTGAAGCATTTGATTTAGTAAGTTTTGCTTTTATTCCATTCATTCTTGAGTTTATTTAATCCATTTTTGTGTTAGTTAATATAATCGTATTTGTTCGACTTGTAGCAAAATGTAATTTGTTTTTGTTTTTCTTTGCATTATCTTTTTTCGTTTTTACATTAAGTTGATTGTAGAAAAATGTATGCGGACTCTCTTGCTTTCAGTATTCGCGACCTCAAAATGTATTTAAATGTTTCATCAAAAAGAGCAAAATTGTGTTTTGTATTGTCCTTTAATGTCTCAAAAATTTGTCATTTAGCATTTGGTTGTGGTTCCTTCGAATCGAATGGAATAATGAATTCTATTTGATGTGGATTTGATGACGAGCATATATTCTCATATTCTTGATTTTCATATTTTCATCTCAGTTGTTAATATATGCTTCAGGCTATAGACAATGACAATGAACTATGCAAATTGAGTTTCTGAAGTTTATTTTAGTTTTCCATTTTTTTTTCTTCTTTTTTTTTTTAGTTTTCGTATTAATATTGTCTACTACTTATGTACATCCCTTGTTCATGTTGTTGTTGTTGTGTCCATATTATTAATATTTAGAATTCGTCGTCTCTATTAAAATCATATATATATATATATGTATGTATATATCATTCGCATGTTAGTTGAAAGTTAGACCAGCTAATCCTCTTCATATTGAGCTTCAATACTTTCAACAGCTACGGGGAAGCTGATTTAAAAGTTTTGCTTTAAATGCCATCGATTGTTTTATTCATTGCTGATGCTTACTCACGGTTCGGTTGGAATTATCATCGAGAACTAATCATAAAAATAATAGTGACAAACGAATGGAATACTCTTTTAAGAAATGCCAACAATTATGTTACATAGCTGTAATTAAGGAATTGCCAAGGACTCGACGCATTGGGGAAGCTGAAGGCTTCCTTCCTGCTCCGACTACACATCCGATTTGCGGTTTATCTCTAACATATGTTCTAAAATATTCGTTATCTCTAGTTGATGCCATTTGCTTGGTTTGGTTTGGTTTATTTTCGTTATCGGGACTTTTAGCTATTTGTATTAAATTGTAAATTAATTTAAATTAATTTCATATATGTGTAATCATATTTATATATAAGCTATGTACAGTTGCATTGGATATCCGACAAGATTGTGCCTCGTTGAAGGCACAAATTGCCCAATGCTTTCGAGATTCTGTCTGGGTACGAGTAGATCTCTTAAATATACACCCTGCGCGGTGATGTCCACATTGTTGTTGTTGTTGTTAAGTATAGTCAAACAGTCCTGAAATAGTATTCAGAAGTAAGGGAGATTAAAATCGAAATATAGACTTTGAATTTGACAGGGATTTGGGGTTCGATTACGCACTTCATTTAATGCTCTGCAAATATCCATGAAATCACTTAATTAAGTGCAGATTATTGTGCTCAAGTCAATTATGTTTTGTTGGTTTTGTTTTCGCGTCTTTCACTTTCACAGCTCCTCAGTTCGGATTGTCCTAAACGAACCACTCGTCCTTTTGAGCGGCGCCGACAGCGGCGTTGGCATTCGGATGATTGCCAGCAACGGCGATGTTCGTCTGGCTGAGTCCGGTTGAGTTTTGCGAAAGATCTTGACCTAATTGACGGAATTTGCCAAGCACCAAATGGGACGGACTTTGGTGGCCATCTTCAAGTAGCTGTGTGGAATGCGGTGGTACCCGTATGGTCCCGCAGGGTGATGCCAGTTTCCCGACGCCGGTGGCAGCTGGGTGTGCTCCCTCGTCAGGGTGCCGCCGATGCCCATGCCCATGCCTACGCCGTGGTAGTGCAAATGCTTCGACGATCCATTCGTCTCGGCATTGTGATGCACTGCAATTGGATAAGGGATATAATAAAGCAGGCTAGGCCAGGTAGAGGCACCTCCACTTACGTTGCAGGGCGGTGTTCTGGTTGGCGGCATTCTCGTCCTGGCGTCGGCACACGCAGATCGCGATGGCCACGATGAGCGCGCTGAGGACCAGCAGCACTCCGACCACAATCAGCACGAACCAGGTCATGTCCACGCCAAAGACGGTGCTCGTCGTCTCATCTGCAAGGGAATTGGTGGAATAAGCCTTAAATTTGATTTTCAACTGGGGCTGGTCACTCACTCTGGCAGAGGTTCTGCACGGACTCGTCGGAGTTGTCGCCGCAGTGGTTGACGCCATCGCACAACAGATCCGGATTTATGCAGAATTCGCGTGTGGCGCACGTGAAGTCCTTGCACGTATGCTCTGCGAATCGCAAATTGCAAATGGTGAAAACTCACAAATTGTTAATAACTAATCAGCAGTCAAAGTGACTCGCTCGCCCACTTACTGGGATCCTTCACCGACGTTATCACCAACTTGAAACCGTTCGCATCCGTTCCCCAGCCATCGGTCACGTACTTCAGCGTTACGAAGTTCGTGCGCGTCAATATCGCGTTCACAGTGTTCTTTGTGTTCCGACAGGAGATGTCAATCTGCAAATGAAATTCACATGAATAATTTCTTCTTGACTGCTAGACAGACGAAAGGCAGACAATCAATAGCTGGAAACAGCGCTACAAGTCGATTTGATTCAATTCTGCGTACCATTTATTAGGGAAATGATTCCCATCAATGTTGAAATCTCGCATCACATGTTCAACGCTGGACCAACTATTAAATTGGCCTCGCCCAATTGGAGATAGTGGGATCCCTGCAAAGCTTTGGCTGAACCCTGCAAATGGGGCACAGCTGAAGGCTTGTTAGCGACGTCCACAAAGGGAAATGGCAACGCTGACGCGTGAAGTCTCATCATTGCCATGGCGTAAGCCACGCCCAACTAAGCACCTTGAGGTGGCATCAGTTGCCAGGGCTTAGTCCACCCGCCCCGCGTCTCCCATTCTGCTATCTCTGCCCTGAGCTTGCGGTTAGTTACGCATATTTAGGTCACATGCGGTGTATGTATGCAGCTTAGAATTCCTGGATGCCTGAAGGACTATGTCAACTGTTGGCTTGTAGTATCAAATGCTTGTACAAAACAAGCTTCGGTTCTTTAAATGCTCTAATATTATATAACCAATATTAATATGTATGTCTCCCTTTCATCTACTGTGATTCTCCTCCACAACTTCACCAGCTCGCCTTGCTAATTCTACTGAACTACAACCCCAACGAGCAGCTCTATTTATACAGCTCGGTGGTCTTTGAACAGCTTGAATGCCTATAACACCCACACATTTATGCACAGCTCCAATGCTCTTCTCTTACAGATATGCCTGACTGTCTTGTCCACTCTCGCTGCAGATCCACACATACGAGCAGGCACATACATACAAATGCGCTCGTTCTCAACAGGCGCTCAATTTTGGCTTGCCTCATTACATCCGAATACGAGCATACACGAACGCATAACAAAATAAACTCAAAAAGCTCAAAGCTCAAAGCTCAAAGTTCACATTCGCTGTGCTCTTCAGCTTTATGTCGTGCTCTTTGCACATTGTTTCTGTCTACAGCTTTCATTTCTTTCAAACCACTCTTCCTTGCTCTTTTACTCACGATACAGCTACACAGTTGAGCAGACACGAGCACTAGCGTATACAGTTGCTTCAACTTCAATGCATGTGTGCATGCATGATTGGCTTGTCTTCTCTCATTAGATCCGCGCACTATGGTCACGAGACTCTGTTGCCCTACACACATTACCAAATTGTGGGCTGACATAACCTAATGTCACTTAATCGCGAGACACAAATACATGCAAGCACACTCCCACATTACAGTCCACACTCGCAGTTCTATTTATAGCGCTCTCCTACCTCAGCGCTTCTGTCTGCAGCTTTCACTCCTGTTGCACTTCTCTTTCATCTGTCATTTAACAGAAATATTCTTACTATCTCGCTTACTCGCATATACCCGCTATTTAAAGCTTGGCTTTTAGGCAAAGATAATGTGCAAATGTATGAGTGCTTAAATTTATTTTAAATTATTTGTGCCAACAGTCACAAGCTGTCATGGCAGACAGCTGGGAAAGTTTGTGAAGCATTGCAAATTTTGTTCATTATAAGAAACGGGCAAGCAAACATCACAATTATAAATGAATAATTTGGAAGTTTTTTCCTGCTTACTGATTATGCAAAGCAAATCTCTTGGGCCATAAAGTATTACTATTGGTTGATTTAAAATTGGCACAGCTTAGGTTCCATTTGCTCATAAATTTTGCTTAAAATGCGGACAAAGTTTGCCACTGTCCGATGTTGGCGTAAAGTTGCCCCTCGTTCGTATCATCAACACCGCTGATGCCACAAAGTGCACAGCAACAAGGAGGACGAGGATGCTGATGCTCATGCTGATGCTGATGACGATGCCGAGGACTTCTATGCCACGTGCCACGTGCCATGCCGCGCCTCGTTCGCTTTGTGTAAATTTGTAATGCTGCTGGCGCTGCATGCAACCTAAAAGTTGCAACGGGGTTCATCAAAGTCCACGTCCCACCGCCATCCACATGCCATAGACACCCACACACACACACACACACAGACTCTCTCTCTCTCTCTCTCTCTCGCTGTGTGTGCGTCATCGTTGAGGTCTTTGCTGCGGTTGCCTTTCTTGGCACAACGTCCTGGTTCTCAGATCCTAGGCTCTGTGACTGCAGCTGCAGTTGCAGTTGCTCGGAATCTTCGACGTGCGGCATTTTGTGGCATATTTTAATTTTGTTGCAGCCCCAAAAACGCAAACTTTCCGCTACATTTTGTGCGCCCCGGCATTCCCGCTGCTTTGAAGTCGACTCACACACACTCGCCCGCAGTGTGGCAAAATTTTAATTTTGTATTTTGAAAGCAGTGACAATTTCTTTTGGGCCAAAAGTATTTACATGCCAAGACACTTGACTCGACGCAAATGTTATTGGTTTTTCGGCTTTCAGCTTTCGGCCGTCATTGCTGTGGCTAGCTGCATGCAAATGAGACTCGACTCGACTCAACTCGACTCGACTCGAGTCGCTGGCAAGTTCATAAATCTGTCCGCATCGCTCATACGCCACATTGTGCAGTGATACAAAAAGGGCTAAAAGGTGCAAAGTGGGCTAAAAGCCAAAGATGCACAAAGCTTCTTAGGTCACATGCAAACGACTCGGCGCAGAGCAGAGCTGAGCAGCGCAGAGCCAGGTGAATGTGAGCAAGCCGAGGTGAGGTGAGCAGAGCACTGCAAATTGACTGGCTACTGGGGGGTACAAAACATTCGTAAGTCTGTTGCAAAACAAGCCACTTGGCAAATATTTAGGCAAAGGCTCTTACGGTGTGACTCGACAAAAGAGCAAAACAAGGCACAAAAAGCAGCAGAGGCAGCAGTAGAAATCTAAGAAAGTCTCAATACAAGTCGAACAATAATCGGCTTTCAACTCGGAATGAAGCCATTTCATAAAAATATGCTCAAACTTAGTTTATCATTCGTCGAAAAATCTAATTACTGATTTACCTTTACGCTCCATGGTATACGGTAACTAAATCGAGCCGTCGCCAGTGCTAGTTAGTGTTAATTTCCAACTATATAAGTGTGAGCCTTTAGGCTACTCGCAATCAATAAATAATTTAGGCAATTGCATGCAGACTGCGTGAATATCTAATTCAATAATTGCAACTGTATTTCTGAATAATACGGACATTTGATATTCTGAAATTGTGGCCTATTAATTGGCCCAAATCAATTCTATTCTTAAGATAACAAATTTGAATGGCAATTAGGCTGATGCTAAAATCTGTCAAACTCGCCTCAAATAGGGGCAAACTAATAATGGTCAAATTTATGCCTCGGATTTATTCAGTAAAGGTTATATATTCATATTTAACATCTTCCATGTGGATTATGCAAGTAGGACTGTGCTTGTTTCCATTTACACTAGCTTGAGACGCATGACTGGGAGATACAACTATTGTATATACTATTATTCTAAACTAGTGTATATTATTCATCATAATCACTGATCAATGTGTTATATAACGATGTACATATATTATAATTTCAATATATTATATTTCAAACTTATTCAATTCAGGGTCAATGCATATACATATATATTTGATTATTATTACTTATATATATGCTATTTCCGACATAGTTGGTTAATACATTTATATATTTTTTTATTTTTATATATTTGAATCAGCTTGAACTGAAAGTCTTATACTCTATTTTCTAATCGGAATTATTTGCATTTTAATGTGCAATAATACGCCAAAAAAATTGCAGAGTAGAAGACCCTTATATCAAGCAGAAGACTATATACATACATATGTATATATATTGATATATAATCGGCCTTTGCAGTTCAAGTTAAAGGGCGAACAGAAGTTGATGGCACGAATTTCGCAGCCACAAAACGAGCTGGGCGAAGGTAGCACGGCCGTTACATTGATTGGCACTTTGTCTTAACTGTCCGGCCTGGAGTTGACTTTTCGTAATTAGAAGCTTAAAGTGCCATCGATTTTGTCATAAACTTTCGACTCGTTAACTTTTTATGGAGCATTCCGGCCGACACAGCAATTATGCTGGAGCAATTCAGGTTGCGGCACGCACTTTTATATATGTATATACTGTATAAGGGAATATTTATATCGCGTATCAAAGAATGCGGCAGTCATAATATTCGGTACTTCGGCTTAAGGAGCCATGCATAAGCATGCATATATATTAACTTCAACTAACATATTATAAAGCCAAATTAACGCAGAGGGCAGACTCTCTGCCTGCCCTCTCTGCCCTCTGCTCGAGTCTCTCAAAGACGCATTCCTGGGCAATTTTTTGTTGTGGCTTCTCTGCGATTCAAGAATTTTGCTTATGCTTATGTGCTGCTACTTGCCTTGGCTTACATTGCGCTTACACGTACACGTACACACGCCACGCCCACATGCACACCCGCCCACACAAGGCAGAAAAAATAATATATGTGCGCAGCGCAGCGTCAGGCTAACGGGGCGTATGAAAAATGAAAATTGTTGCTGATAAAATCAGAGCGCTATCAGCCGGCAGTTGGCAGCTGCCATTTGGCGCCGCATTGCAACCGCAGTGGTGCATACACCAGCCAACCAGACATTCTCCACTGAGCCAACCCACCACCAGCCACCAGCCACCACCCACCCACCCACTCACCAGGCGACAGAGCGATCGACCGACATTCTTGCCCGTTGTCATCGTTGCAAATGTTGCAGAGGCTAAAATTATGCCTTCATTTGAGAGAGAATGTGAGTATGTGTGTGAGTGTGTGGGTGTGTGTGTGTGTGTGTGTCACTGCGGAAACCCCGCAGGGATTGAACTTAAAATGTCAGAGGCATCAGCGTGCTCCGATTGTGCATTTGGATCATGAGTCTGCAACACAAATTGCAACGGCTTTTACCTTTCCCTTAGCCTCTATTTGCTTTTCTTTGCTTTTGCCTATCCCCTTGTATTAGCCTTTGCCTTTGCCATTGTTTTTACCTTTGTATTTCATTCGCATTTGCTTTTGCCTTTGTCTGTGCCTTTGCCTTTGTCTTTGCCTTTGTCTTTGCCTTTGCCTTTGTTTTTGCCTTTGTATTTGATTCGCATTTGATTCTGCTTTTGCCTTTGCCTATGCCTTTGGCTTTGTTTTTGTCTATGCTTTGACTTTGTGTTTGCCTTAGCACTTATTTGCCATTCCCTTTCATATTTCTTTCTTCGCCTTTGCTTGTTCCCTAACTTTTATTTTCTTTGCTTTTGCCTTTAGCTTTGCTTTTGCTTTTGCGTTTACTCTACTAAGCCTCAATCATTGCCCTTTGCTTTGTGTTAACTTAATTAATTAAATTAACAGTAAATTTGAAAATAAAATATTTATATATGATTATTTTATCGTTACCTTTGGCGTCGATACAGCGTGTGCTCCATCGTAGACAAGCAGGTGATCGTTGCAGTCCAGCTGGAGCATGTCGAAGCGCAGCATGAAGCGCTGCAATATCGAGTGGGTTTGGAACGTGATGACGCAGTCCAAGTTGCGCTCATTCTGGGACCAGAGGACGGCGCCATCTATTTTGCGATAGAGCTGCTGCAGAAAATGATTCTTGCACAGCGATTGCATATAATCTACAGAGAGAGAGAGAGAGGGAGGAAGATATCATGTGATTAGAGATGGTGCAAACTTTAGCTCTTGCTTAATAATTTAACAATTTAACGAGTTAACAATTTAACAATTTTGTGGCAAGTTCTTTTTGCTGTGTGAGCAAGCAGCCACCAGGATGCCACGTCCTGTTCCAACTTCTAAACTTCCTTAAACTTAATGGTTGCGATTTCCACAGCGCTGGCCCTCTCGCTGGCATCCTCTCGTGCGTTGCGCCGGAAAATGTGCACTTAAATTTTAATGGGGGAGTGAAAAATTCATTTACGCTTCGTTTCACGTATTTCTGGCACACGTTTCCATTCATTTGCCCGTCTGCCAGCAGGTATTGGTTGCAAATCGTCCATGAGTGTGCCGCACTTGCCACATGCTGCATGCCACATGCCACATGCTACATGCCACAGGAGTATGTGCTAAGTTCATTTAATATAAAAGGCTGCGACTACCAAAAAGGGCCCAAAGCTAATATGGAAATTGTGTCTACGTATTTTATTATTATCCCTTAAAATTAACTTTCCTTTTCTCGGCAAATTAATTCAAGCAATTGATAAAACGATAGTAATTTATATACTGCTTTAATAATGCAAACCTTATATGAAATATTTTATTTTATATAATATTGTTATAATATTTTATTAAAAGTTCTAAAAATTATATATAGATATAAAATATATACATACACATATGTGATTTTCAGCTCTTTAATTATTTATATAATTTATTTCAGCAACTATTATTATTATTAATTTGCTAACAGATTTCTTTAAAATTTTAGAAATAAGTAAATAAGTTCATTTAATGAAGCTCTTTGTAAATTAATTTATATTTTGCCTAACTCGAACTCTAAGAACATGATTTAGTAAAATTTGTACGCAACAAGGTAACAAATAGGGAAAATGAGACTATAAAAAAATACTTTCTCCCTCTCTTTTTACTTAATCTATATCAGTTTGACTAAGCTTAGGTTTGATCCGAAAACAATTTTTTGTATGTCCGCTGAGAAATTCAAAACGAAAATGACAGAAATAAGAGGAATCATACAAGGAGAAATCATACAACAAAATACACTTTAATTATTTCCTTCCCTCTGTCTCTATCTCCTTCTTCAACTGTATTTATCGTTCCCTCTTCTCTGTCTTTGTCACTTTCTGCCCCTCTCTCTGTTAAGTTAAGCATTGTTTGCTAGAAAATGAACTTTTCTTTCCGACTCAAAAGTTTTTGTTTGCTTTTGTTTTTTTGTTTTTTTAGTTCTGAGCCTCGCTATGGCTGGCAACAGGAGTATAAATTGCATTATTTAAATGACTTTCAATTAGTGTTAATAATCAAAACTATAGCGCTTAAGTGCGAAATCCATTAAGCTGAAACGAATGCCATTATCACGAGTCTCAGCCGTGGACTTTTTGGACGGCGGACATTGGACATTGAACATTGGAGCGCTGGACCGTTGGCGGTGCATGCAAATGAAGTCAGCAGCGGCACACAATTGTCGCATAAAAGCCAAAAGCGTGCAGAGACCGAGCAACTGGCTACATTTCAGATTTTAATGAAACACATTCACACACATGTACAATGTGTGTGTGTGTGTGTGTGTGTGGTTGGCGGGGCGTGACGGGGCTTACGTGCGCCTGATTTCAGGCAATTTCCTGCTTAGCAACCGCTTCCGCTTTCGCCGTCGCACTAATTCAATTTCGCCTCAATAAGGCGCCGCGGCGAAAGGCGAAGCAGCAGCTGAAAAGATGTCGACGCAGCAGGCCATAGCAATGGGTGAGCCACACGAGAGGCGAATTTCGGGGTGGGTGTCAAAGAATTTAGTGCAAATTTGTTTTACGTCGTTGCCACACACTCCCACACACACACACACACACACACACACACACACACACCCACATACACATGCAAACAAAAACCGGCCGCGCATGAGAGTGTTGGTGCGAGCGATGGGAAGAAGGATAGACAGAGAGAGCTGACTGGTTGGTTCGGCGTTGCCACACGTTTCGTAAATGCTTCATTTACTGGCAGCAATGTTAGCGTTGCCATTGCTGGTCGTCGTCGCGTTGCCAACTTCAAAATTGAATTCACAATTGAATTGAATTGCCGGCAAAATCGGCCCTTTTTGTTTTAGAGCAGCTCTCTCGCTCTCGCTCATCCCCTCTCTCCTCTCTCACTCACACACACACAAACACAGGTGGAAGGCGCTGCCACCGTCCAGGTGGCCGGGCACAGACAGTTTTGCGTGTTTTATATGTAATTGGCAATTTCGTTACACATTTCGCTTTGATCTTCGCCAGGTGAGTAGCGGCGGCGGCAGCAGGTGACTGAGGGGGCGGGTTCAAGTGGGCGGATGCACAAATTTGCCGCAAAGCATTTGCCAAATAATTCACGATTTTCTCAACGCCCGCCCCCTTCCTAGCCAAATGAAACTTTTCGATGCGGTTCGTTGGCTTTTTATATACAGATACATATATATATACATATGTATGTTTGTGTAGATTTCCTTTTGCCAGCCGCTGCTTAGCCTAAACCTAAGATTGATTACAGTTTCAGTTTTTGGTCGAGTTGATGATGCGCCCGGAACTTTCTTTTTCTGTTTGATTTTCGTGCTGTAATCTGAATAATTTAGGCGTACATGCATGATCTATTAAATAAAGTTAAATATAGATTTGCTATATCTCAAGCAACAATTCGACTGCAAACCGGGGCGTGGCACTGGGCGACAGTGAGAAATAGAATTTCTGCACAATTTGTCACAGGAACTGCACTGTCTGGAGAGTTGGGCTCAGTCGAGTAAGAGACAATTGTAATATATCAATTACGAATGAAAGCAAAGTGCTTCACAAACACACACACACACACACATACAGAAAGACATATACAGTCTCATGTATTTGCAAGTTGAGTAACGAAATCCTTCAATCATTTCTAGGCAGGCTTCACTGGAGCACACTGAGCACTCGAGTGTGTTCCAGCTTCTGCTCCAGCTCCAACTGTTTCTGTCTCTGGCTCTGTATCTACATAATATCGAGATTACTCATATTGCACAGCTGTGCTTCGCTGACATTGGGGATTTCACATGTAGCACAAACACGACAGCAATCCGTTGGGAAGTGAACGGCAGCAGCAGCAGCAGCAGCAGAAGCAGGAGCTGGAGCAGGAGCAGGAGCAGAAGCTCGCTCGTGTGACAGCTGAAGCTGGCTAAGAGCTAAGGATAAGCAGCGCGTCAGATATATTTTCTATAAATTCCGGCTGAAAACAATTTCATTTGCAGCTGCAGCGCGCCTCCTGCCAGCTCAACTCGCCCGCCCAGTTGCCGCCCATCAAACTCTGTTCATGCACTTTGCCTCAGGGCGGAAGGCTTTTTAGCCATGAATGACATTTACCAAATAAGGCTATATATGTATATGTAACTGTATATCTCCCACTACATTAGCGGCATATCAAAGCCGAATGCATTCAAGTTGAAATGCTAACTATCAAATTTATAAAGACTTTTGATACCCTGTACTTTTAATTCCTAAATTATTCTCAATTAAGCTGAGCTATACAAAATTTTGTTCAATTGATGAACCAACTATTCTAATTTAGATGTTGAAAGCTAATAATTAGCTAGAAAATATATTTTGATCGCTCAAATTTAAGACAATTTATTAACCTGCACAACAAAGTGAAAATTGAAATGTTTTTGTTCTCAAAAAGAAGCAGAAGAAGAGTTCTTAACTAGTTCCATTAACTGGATAATGTCTATCTGTCAGAGCGACCGCAGAGCGAAGAGCTCTAAAGAGCTGGCGCGTGGTTTTACGATTTCGTATTGGATGCCATGGCTACTCCTGCAGGCACAAATCCTGCTGCTGTTGCGGTTGTTGGTCATTCGGTAACGGCCTCAGCTGAGCTCCCCAAATGGGCTACAAATCCAAGGCCAAATTATGGCTCAGGGTCTTAGTTGGCCAATTTCGCCTCAACCTCCACACACAAACACACACACACACACAGAGCAAGATTTCCATTTCTTGTTTGTTTGGTTTTTATTTGTTGTTGTTGTTGTTTTGCTTTTGGTGTATTAAGTGTTCAGTTGGCAGAAAATGAGCTCGAGGCATGGCTCACGTAGGAGGTTTCTCAGCTCAGCCCGGCTCAGATCAGCTGAGAGTTCCGTTCCGTTTCATTCCATTCCGTTCCATTCCGTTCGGCTTGGCTTGGTTCGGTTTTGGGTTCGGCTAATGGCCAGATTAGTTAGTCGGAATGTCATTTGTTAGCATGAAAGCATCTGCCAAAAAGGCTTAAATTAGCATAATTAATTTCAAGGCTTTAGTCCATTACAAGCCTTTATGCTGTTGTTATTAATCGAAAGCGGCGCTCGCGAGAAGCTCCCTGTCCTCACTACTCCCCCCGCTAAGCAAGCTGGAGCCACAGATTTTTGTATGCGAAGGTCTCAATTGAAATCGAGTAATTAAAATTGTGAGCGAGAGTTGAGGACATGAATCGATTTTAATGCAGAGACTTTAATTTATTAAGTGAGCCAAAAAGTGTAGAAGGAGGAAATATATCAGAAGAGAGAGTGAGAGAGAGAGAGAGAGAGAGAGAGAGAGAGAGAGAGAGAGAGAGAGAGAGAGAGAAAAGAGCGAGTTGAAGATGTATGAGTATGAGAAAGAAACTAAGAGATAAGTCTTAAAACATTTTGCACAGCGAAGAGAGTCAAGGTCACAGAACTAGCTTGGAATTGAAATATATTATTATGACAATAATAATAACAGAAGTAGAGTTTAAATCAGCAAATAGATCTTATTTTGGAAATTACAGTGGTACGCTTAAAAAAGCAAAGATGCAAAGATAGAAATGTCGATCGGAAAATAGAGTACAAAATAGAATTTTATATACATGTGCAAGGGAAGAAACAAATAGATAACTATCAAAGATGTCTGCAAACATGTTTTCATGTATATATGTATATGAACATCTGTAAAGAGTGGATAGTCTGAGGTTTTTGAAGATGCATAAAGCATATTTAGTTCAGGTGAATAGTAAAGCACAGTAAAGCATAGCACCAAGAAACACATAAGATTTCAAAGAAAATATAATAGAGTACTGATGTAAAAGGCATAGAAAACATTAATAGAATTTTCAAAGAGATAAGAAAGAAGCCAGAAAAGAAGAAATTTTAAATCTTGAGAAGAGGGAACACCATGACTAAATGATTGATATACCTACTTGTAGTAAAGAAGCTAAGTAAATATTATAGTATAGAGAAATTGACAGTACGCCTGAGTGACTTGCCAAAAATGAGTTTAAACAGAGAGAAATTTCTAACTAAATTATCATAACAATAAAAAGAGAGAAGCCAACAGAGAATAGACTATAAAGCTATTGCTGACTGCACAGCGAGCATTCCATAAACCAGGGTATATCCGAAATGGATCTGTTGGGGGGATGTGAAGACATAAAAATGTCCTTCGATAGCTACGCAACAGTTGCTGCCACTTGCTGAAGCAGCTCGAGTCAGGGCCAAGCTCTAATTGTGTCATCCAAGCGTCAGTCAGGCGGATCAAAAAAATAGAAAACCAAACCATAATGCAGGCCACCGCAGGACTAATAACGAACCAAAGGATGCTCGAACGCAGCAAAAAACCGCGAGAATTGTCCACACACACACACTTCGTATGCACACTAGCACACTGATGGGCTATTCGGTGGCCTAATGTATCCGGCCAAGGATAACGCTGCACAGCCGGAAGTATTTGCTGGCATTTAATGCGTTTGGTCAAACTCAAATGACAAAAGCTGCAGCCCCAACCCAATTTCGTGGCTGGCTGAATGGGAATTTTGCCTGCTGTTGCGCACACACACACACATATAACACACATTGATATTGGGCGTTGATTTCTGAGACAGACTCCAGAATTCGATGCAGTCATCCTATACTTCTTTACAGCTAACTTTACTGACCTCCCTCTCTCTCTCTCTCTCTCTATCTCTCTCTCTCTCGCTTACTTCTCACACATATTCCGCCAAGATAACATTGTGTTGGTAGTTCGACTAGTGGAAAATTATGTTTACCTTGCCCCAACGTTCTTACGTTTAATATTGAGCTTAGCTTAGCGTCTTCCTTTGGCTTGTAGTTTTTACGTCTTCACTTGCCAACGAGCATTGCCCAACCCACGGCTTGTCCTTGTGCTGACATGGACATGGACAGCTGGACAGCCGGACAGCTGGACAGCTCTGCATTTGCGATGCCAGAAAAAGCTTTTGCTTCGCAGCTTCTGGCCAGCTGTCTGGCATTCGTCTAAGCGGAGCTGCAGCCTTTTAGTGGTCCCGGATTAGGTTGGGTCTGTCAGATGGACTGTACGCCGTTAGCCCTCAAGTACTCGCCAACTGCTCCTGTATTCTCTATTTTGATTTCGCCAAGTTGATGAATTGAAATGCGGAACTGACGTAATCTTATCACGGCATATAATAATCTTTTTGAGATTTCTCCTAATCCTTTCGCTCGAAAAGCCTGATCCGATCAAATGTTGTCTTGGCTCCTATCAAACAAATTTGCTGTAGCTTTAATTTTGCAGACAACTTCTTTGTTTCAGCTTGATAATTTCAACAGCAAGAGCGAAACAATGGCCGCATGGCTTAAGGCGTAGCACAACAAGCATTTAGTCTGGAAAATGGTTAAGTTGCCTTTCCCCTCGACTGCTCGGCTGCACCACCGCTGGAGCAATGAAAATCTGCTTGACCGCCGACATTGAAATGCAAATGCAATGTAAATATTTTAAACTAATTTTCAGTGATTATGCAAAACCGCAAATAAATCTGCAGCAATGGCATAAAATTCATGGCAAAGCCAAAGGCAAAGCCAAAACCCGTCCAGTTCAGTTGAGTCCAGCTCAACCCGAGGACAGACCACAGCCGGAGCAACAACAATGGACCGAAAAGGGGAACCACAGCAAGAGTTTAAGGCCAACTACCGGCTACCGGCTAACAACTAACAACTCACAGCAAACGGCTAACGGCTAAGTGCGTGAGCAGGAAGCTGGGCAGGAGACGGCGAGAGTCACAGCGAGCCCGGGCAATGCAAGGGAATGGACTGGATGCAGTGCGGACCGTGTCGAAAGTTGAAGCTTGGAATCCGCTTGGTTTTCGGCGAGCATGTAGCCATGTGGCCATGTGGCCATATAGTAGTAGCAACAGCAAAATAATTTCGCTGGCTCGTTTATCAAACTAATGGCTGGAATTTGAGCAATTTAAGTAACAAAGGTTAAACAATGAATTTCCTGTGCGCCAATATTGAATTTAGCTGACCTCCCAAGGCGTTCGCTGTTCTATGTGAAGATGTCATCGGCCAACCGACACCTAACTGCCCGACCCAAGTGTCCTGTAGACCCAGCTGTCCTTCCTGTCTCCTGCTCCTGCTCTGTCTCCTTCTCTCGTTCTGGTCAGGCTGAAGCGAATGCCAAATCACATACAGTTGACTAAACCAACCAAGTGCTGCCACAGCAGCTGCTGGCCAGCTCACACGCTCCATTAGCGCATCTGGGAGAGTGGCTCAGTGGTTGCGACTCCTGCTCCAACTGCTGCTGTGGCTAAGCATGATATATACATATATGTGTGTGGGTGTATGTGTATGTGTGGGTGTGTATATATCTAATTGAAGTAAATGCTTGCGCCTGTGAATAGCCCAAGGCGTGGGCGTTTCTCTGAGGTAGGTAGGCTCAGCTTACCAACGACGGCGATGGCGATGGCGACGGCGATGGCGATGACGATGACGATGATGACACGCCCACCTCTCAGAGTACACACCATTTTCAATTTAATTGAGCCTCTGGGGCAAGTGCCTCAATTTAAGTACTCAAGCTCTGGGGATAATCTCACTCTCTCTCTCTCTCTATCTCCCCCTCGGACTCTACCTCTGCATGGTAGAGTAAAAATCCAAGCTGACCGTCGGCTTATTTAGATCATATCTGTTCCTAAAGTTCTGCAAATAAATATTTGTTCAACTCCATCGAGCAGCCACGTGCAGCTTAAATGCATCATTAAACTTTTGTCAGTTCCAGAGAGGAATATGAGCAGGAGCAGGCGAGAGACTTCTCCTCCTCCTGCCATCAAGTAACGGGAAACTGCACTGATGTGGCAACCTCAAACAAAGGCCACTCGAGCGTGCAACAAAGGCGAAGTGCCAAACTAATGAATGGAACTGCATAGGACTTCTCTGCCAAGGACTTCTCTAATGGCCATTGAGTTGCCGTCGCAGCGCTGCGTCCTCGTCTGCCATTTCGATGTGCCATTGCAAATAATCAAGCAAATTGTCGCCTGTCAAAATGTTCCCAAGTTTTCGAAAAAGTGCGCAAAGTTTCCACGAAGCGAGCTGCCAGCTGACATCAGCTGGGGGAATTACGGACTGACGCCTTGCCCCTTATCAAGCGAGTGTCAAAGGCAGGATATGAAAATGATTTCAATGAGTAAATAGCGCGTAATGAGATCTATTCATAAACAGGTTTCTGCTCCTCTTTTTTTTCCTTACTCCCTCTCTCTCTCTCTCTCTCTCTCTCTCTCTCTCTGTCTGTCTCTGATAAGCTAACTTTGTTTACTCATGTAATTTTGAATTGGTCTATAGTATTTCATCTCTGCTGTTTCTTTCCTTTCGTTTGCATTCCGGCCAAGCACTTCTATGCCCGGAAGTGCCATTGCCAATGTCACTTGGGCAATTAACGAATCCTTTGCTGATTTTTTCTCTCTCTCTCTCTCTCTCTCTTTCTCTTTGTCTCCTGCCTGTTTGTGTGACTGTTTGGCATTCGGAGAATTTTGCATACTTGCATTGCCAACTGCTCGGTGGTTCTTTGGCTCTGATTGACACTGCTCCGAAGCTGCCCCCAACTCTGCCCAAACAGAGCAAAACTTTTACGGAGCTGTCGACGGGGCAATTGAAATTAACTACAGAATTTGAATAACTGCTCAAATGAGCAGCGGACGACAGTAATTGAGCTCTGCAAAAAGTTCGAAACAGCTGGGATATTTGATTTTAATTCATTTCGAATTGAACTGAAGTTAATGTATGTACATATATAATCTATGTGGATATGTATGTATATATACTTGATATATCATTTGAATATGAATATATATAATGTAATGATTTACTATTAAATACATATATCATTTGAATATGAATATAATATGTAAATATTTACTGTGAATTTTCATTTACAATATGCATACAAATATACGCTAAAATTTGTACATATTTTTAAAATTTCATAATAGTTATTATTGGTTTTTGTTGAAATACCGAGATTTCAAAATGCATATAAGTCAATTCAATAAAAATTTAGGCAATACTTATTTATATGTCAACTTTTGAGTGTCTTTTCATGCCGATTTATCGTTTATCTTATCTCATTTGTTAGCTTTTACGCTTCTGACTCCTCCGCAGGAAAACTATCGTGATTATCGAGCGATAGTTTTTTTTTTTGTGGTCGACTTTAAGCGCTGGCTTGGCATGATCAAGCCACACTCACAATTACTACAAATCCTATACAATTATATATATTAAAAAAATATCATTTGAATAAGAAACATTAAAATTTCTCTAATTCTCTTCTCTAAAAAATAACAAACGACATTAATGTATTTCTTTTTTTAAGCCCCTCTAGGTTGATATTCAATTAGTGCGCTTAATCTCAGACTCAGCGAACTTTGCTGTGCTTACTTCACTTTGTTTTTTTTTTTCTGATTTTCTGTTATTTAAAACAATTCTTTTTTTGTAAAAGTGTCCCGAGAGGCTTATCAGGGATTATCTACTTGCTTTCTGAACTTTTCCTCAGCAAATTGTTAATTAAACTTGCGCCGGCTTTTCGGCAATCTTTTTATTTTTATTATTTGGTGTTCTTACCCTTAAATATTTTGCACATAATTTTTCTTTATTCATTTCGAAAGGCAAAAACAAAAACAAAAACAATTGCAAAAAAATCGAGTTTGTTTTTGCGTGCGGCTAAAATACTTAACTCAAGGGAAAACAAAGCAAAAATGTTCGCTTTTAGTTTTTCGTTGAGCAAGTTTTTCAAGTTTTTCTTTACTGCTAGTTTATTACGCTATTGTTTTCTTTGTTGTTTTCATTATTGTTGTTTACTTATTTCGCCGCTGTTGTCTAGGCGCTGGTTCTAATAGTTGCTGGGCGGGAGCAGGATGCGGTGGAGCAGGGAACGGCACGATAATAATTTTGCTGCTTTGTTTCGTTGAGCACGCGAATTTCTATTATCTCAAGAGCTGCTTTTAATACCCTGTAGACTTCTAATTACTTGAGATATACTAAAAGCGATGCTATATATTTAATATATATTTATGTTTTATAGCAGAAAATATTGTAAAGTAGATTCAAAGTTGAAATAGATTTGGCTCTTATCAAGTTTTCATGATTTACAGGGCATGTGCCAGTCGGCTACTGCTCGACTAGTCCACTAGGCCTAAGTGGAGCACACACACAGACTCAGTTTCACACGAAGATTGTCAGGATACACCCACAACACAGCCGCCGAACACAAAGCCCATCAGGGCCAACACGAAAGAGGCTTGGGACTTGCTTTTACTTTTTTTTATATTATATATAAAAATATATATATATATATATATACATACATTTGTTTTTTGTTGAATAGAATTTTCTGTGCATTTGATTACAAAAGGGATTCACGCGCCTAAGTGAAAAGCATAAAGGAAATGTTCCGCACATTTCGTGTGCCTTTGCAGCCCGCTTTTATTTTGTGAGCTAGCGCCCAGCCCCCCACGGCTAAATCTGCTCCAAGTACATGATCTGGACAGCTGTCGAGCTATATGACTATGTGTTGAATAAACTAATTCTAATTTAAAGGGAGCTCATGCAATTGCTAATGCTAATTGAGGGCGTAGCGAAAGCATTTGGCGAAGATTGAATACCCTTGTGAAGCGATTGACTGTGCAGAACTTATTCACTTGCTCACAAAGCGAAGGGGGTATATATGGGTGTGAAGCAGTGCTCTAGTGAAATGATTGACTCTGTAGAAGTTACTTTACTCAATTACTCATTTTCAAGGTTAAGGGATTGTATTATAAGCTCTGGGAGCAAGCAAGCCATTTCTGCTAACAGTATTACAGCTAGAGGTCAGTGATGTGATTGGATTGGAGAATCGTCCGAGGGTCAGTCAACATATGTGAGCCGTAGAGAGGACGAGCGAAAGAGAGGATATCCATTCATGGAATATGCTGGATTTAGGCTTAAGTTCAGTCCTCTGATTGAATGGAATAGACTCTACACTATGCAGAAGTCCTAGTCCTTAAGAGAACTATGGAACCAAACAAATTGTTGACTATGCCATCAAATGATTTTATATATTAACGTACATAAGCTTATTTAGCATATCAATATATATAAACATAAATTCCCTAACAGTCTAATGAGCTAGGTTCGTATGTCTCTCTGCATATCTGTATCTCTGTCTATCTCTCAGTCTGTCTTTCCTACTGTCTCTCTGTCTACCAGCCTAGCAAAATCAAGGGAACAGGAACAACAGAAGATCAATCAGATTGTCTATATGTATACATGCAGCAGTCCCCATTTGGTATTTATATTTGAGTAAAACGAAGCCAGAACGCTTGCAGCAGAGAGTGTTCCCATTGGTCACTTGAGGCTCGACTGCAACGATCTCTCTCTAGGCTCTGAGTGAAAGTCGCCCTATATAAAGGGCAGCAGGTGCAGCATTTCTTCAGTCGTCTAAGGCTAGTGGGGGGCAATCGTGCAGTGCAGTGAGTGGAAGTGAAGTGAAGTGAAGTGTGTGATCGTTCATCTAAGCCTGAATGACCTATAGGATAAAATACTTGGAGGAACTATTTGGCGGCAATGCTTGCATTACTTGTTATTTTTGTCGGTTGTCGTAAGCGAGTATTATGCAGTCGGTAACTTTTTACATTGAATTGTAGAGGACAAGATAAGTAACGCAACATTTTTTTACAGCGCCTTCAAAAGTAATGTAAGCTTTAATAAATATTTTCAACTCTAAAAATTCTTTTTAATTTGTATATTCCAGCGAAATAATACTATTGTATAATACTATACTATTGTATAGATTATATGTTTCTGCATGCTAAGTCCCATATTTAACATTTTTTTCTTAAGACCATTTGATATTTTATTAAAATTATTCATACATCGAGGTAGTAATATGACTCATTTATTTACCTAAATATTCTTCACATTTGGATAAACTTCATTAGCTTAAGTTCTAATTACTTTGCAAATGAGGCAACAAAATGACAATGCCCGACCCACAAAAGAGTATGCGAAACAATTGGAACTAATTAGTGCGCATGAAATGAGTGAGCAGCAAAATTGTGAATTGAATTTAGATTGCGATTTAAAATGATCAACAACAAATTGTTCAATTTTCCACAGAAATAAGGCAGACAATTAAAATGCGATGCGAACGGGGCAACATTTTGAGGACGGCTGCCAGAAGGGAAAGCAATTGAAAAATACGCATATCGATTTTATTTAATAACAGTTTACTGTCTCTCGCCTGACCAGAAAACATTGATAAATAATCCTAGCCCACAGACCGATATGCCCAGTTACCCACCCACACACACACGCACTCACACCCACACACACTTTCACCCACACACACACACACACACACATTCACATCGCATTCATAGACAATTGACCAATTTATTGTTTGGCTTTCTGGATTTTTGGTAGCAGTGCCATTGGCAATAGCCAAGAGTTCGCAACGAAACGCATCAATCGTCGATTTGGCAAAGCCAGGAATAGCCTCCTCCTGCTCCTCCTTTCTTTCTCTTTCTCTGTCTGCTGCTGCTCTTTTCTCTCTACTTGATTGGTGCCCATTGGCATTGTGAGTGTGTGTGTGCGTGGGCAAAAATGTTTGGCCATAAATGACATTTGTTATGGTTTGCTTGATTTCATTCGCGCTTTGATTTTACAGCCATGTATTTATCATACATAAACATTTATCTTTCCATTCAACTGTGAAGCGAATTAACGACCAAATCTATTTTCCAGCCTTGTGACTTTCAACATGACTAATACCGATCAATCTATTAAGTACATGCACTAGATATGACCAGGCTTGAATGATTTGTAGAGGAGCAACAACGTGTGGGAGAGTGAAAATTGTTTAGTAATATACGCGATTATTTTTGTAGAGTAAAATTATCAACTATTTAGGGAGATATTGAGGGGTTTTACTCTTGCGATTTACTTTGGTAAATTAAGTGGTTCTTTAATACATTATTAATATATTTAGGTTAGAAATTTGAAAGTAGTTTTTCCTCTTTATCGTCAAGATTGACTTGACCAATTTGAGGCGAGAAATTTTATTGTCAAATTGTCCGTCTTTAGTTCATAGGGACAAACAACCAAAGGAACATTCGCTTTGTGAATAAATATAAATGAATTTAATTGAAATTTAAAATCCGAAAATTCATGCTTCCTAAGCCAACAAACATTCAATCAATCAATCAATTTGCCATGTCAAGTAGTAAGTATATTTTTTTATAGACATATAACTATTAAATTTCATCAAAAAATACTTTACAGTGGATCTAAACACTCGAAAAGTTTTGTCATATTTTCACATGCTAACTCCCTTCCCCCTTCTATTAAATTTAAATAACATTAAAAATTCTTTTTCAAATCGGAGCATTACCATAACAAAGCCAATCGAAATCGATGTTGCTTTTTTTTGGAATACATTTTTTAAGGCTGTCAATTTTGAAACGAAAATCCGCTTAGAGCGTATAAATCAGGCTGTGGCATGTAAAAAGGTTTGCGCTCGCACACCAAGTGCTGTGGCATGTTGCAAATCTCTATTCGTATTCGTATTCGTATTCGTATGCGGATGGATTCTTATGAAATTAAAATTTATTGCTGCCGCAAAGCTGTCATAATGTTAAACTACCTCCCCGGCCTCCTATCCCCGTCCCTTACTGCTGCTGCTGCAGTGCAGCTTGGCACGTGCGGGGGCAGCTGAGCAGCAGCAGGAGCACCAGCTGCCCCTCTTTTGGGGTCAGAGTCTGTAATGTGCCGCAGTGGCAACTGGTACTGGCTCCTCAACCGCCCGAGCTCACCCCAATCCACCGCCTCAGCTCAGAGCCGAGACCTAAATCCATCCATTCATATTTATGGCAAACAAAAAGCAAAAGTTTTATGCCATTTCTTGGTCGTCGACAGTTGTTTTTCTCACAATTTTATTGGCAGGCAGCCATCAGACATCAGCGGCTATTGGAGTCTGCCAAAAAGAGAAAAAGGGAGGCCCCGTTCCGCCCCAGCCTCCCGCGCCTTGCATCGCCAGGCAACGTGACCCATTTTATAAAAATTGTGTAATGCTCGTATTATTGCACAAAGGCGAGACAATTGCTTGTGCGCTGGGAGAGGGGCGGCAGACGGAAGTTTATTTCGTTAAGATACTGATTGCTTGTGATGCCATCCCAGCTGAGATGAGAAACTGTCAGAGCAATGCATATACGTAGTTGCCATCTAAGTTTTTATTGAAAATAACGAGCTGTCTATAAAGATAACGGCAGAAGCTTTTTTTTTTTATGCTTCAGCAGTCTGCACACATTTACGAATACCACGCAAAGAGGAGTCCATGCAAAAGTGCCTTGGAGTAAGGACACAGGGCAAGGAAACATAATTATATAGCTAGTATTTCTATGGGAATAGATAATACCGATAATGAAGGCATATATCTTTATTACTTTAGCAGGGCTGCGTTTACGAATAGTGAACAAAAAGGAATCACAAGCGAGATCAAAGAGGAATCGATAAGAGCATGCTTCAGCATGCAAACATAACATGGCTACGTTTACGAATAGCCCTCATAGAGGAATCAATTCATATAATATGCGCTCAATAGTAACAAACAGTATGATATCGGAATATGCATATCGATAACGATAAAAGTCATCTACCTAAAAGTCAACTGACGTTTACGAATTTCACTCAAAGAGAAATCAATCAAACTGTTGAGCATGAGCACACAAATATTGAGTTGTTGCTTTTATTTACAAGAATAATATCTTTATTAGTCTTGATTATATCAACAGTCGATACAGAGACGTTTACGTTCATGCCACTTGCAGAGAAATCGATCAAAGTGTTTCTGAATGCGAGCTTAAGACATTTGCACACATTTAGCACTCTGTGCGCTGCTGAAAACTTAATTATAATGCGATGATGTGGTAAACATTTAGCAAATTGAATAAGTTCCAAATCATAACATGCCTGGGTACAGAAACAGTGACAGTGCGCAGGCAGGAGAGAAATAGAGAGAGAGCGAGTAGCAGAGGGAGAGGGCTAGGGAGGTTCAGAAGCAAATATTCAGAGACGCGTAGAGCTGAGGCACAGGCACAACTTGTGCTCCTCAGATAATTTGAAGTGAACACACAAAGTAATTATGAAAACCACTTGCAAATACAAGAGACTGACACACACACGCACACATACATAGGCACACACACACACGTACATACAGGGAGAGTGAACATATTTACTCATGTAAGTGAATGTCTGGCAATGGGGAACCAGGGACTGGCCGGGCCAACAAGTTTGCCCTGACTCGCAGCTCGTGCGAGTCATTACAAGTTACGCTAATCAAGTTGAACGTGCGCATCACCAGCAGCACAGAGGTAGAGGCGGCGCTGGCAGTGGGGCGTGGCATGGCAGCCGGATGCCTGGCAGACCGCTACAAGGGCAGCCAGCGAGTGGCGTTGAGTGTTTGAGACAGGAAATGACAATTCAAATTAAAGACAACGGCTCAGCCAAAATACAAAAAGCAAAAAACGAGATGAAGCCAAAGACTGTGGCGAAACGATGTGCAAATGGTTGGGGCGGGGCAGAGGTAGGAGCAGGAGCAGGAGCAGGAGCAGGAGCATGAGTAGAGGCTCTGAGGCAATTGGAGTTGCAGGAACTGCCTACGTACGTTTCGCAATGCCACTTAACATGAAATTAATTATGAAAGTTTTGTACAACATTTTGTTGAACGAGTTGAGGAAACCTTCAATGCTGCCGACGTCGCTGCCAGCAGCAGCAGCAGCAGCAGCACTAGCAGTAGCAGTGGCAGCCCCTTTGGCCAAGTGCATTGCGAAAAAAAAACAAGCCTGGTCATGAGTATGGGAAAATTAAGTATACGCCACGCAAGTCTGTTGCGGATGCCCAGCAGAGGGTTGAGAAAAGCGTGTGTGTGTATGTGTGTGTGTTTGTGGCCACAGCAAACAGCAGACGCAGCAGCGCTAAGTATGGCTGTTGCGTTGCTGTTGTCGTTGTTGTTTAAATGTCGCCTCCGGAAAGGAGCAAAAGGAAGAAAGGCAACAGCAACAACAGCGAGTTGTCACCCAAAGAGGAAGGGTGCTGCAATTAGAAACGCACAGCGCAGCAAGCAGCGCTGCCAGCAGTCAGCAGCAGTAGCAGCAGCAACCGGAAATATGCCCAAAAAAGTAGGCAACAACTTTTTTACAGCGCAAACTTTTACTGCTGCCGCTGCCGCAGCGGACTGCGCTGTCGACGTCGACGACTGTGAGTTGTAAGTTGTTTTACTTGAAATTTTTAATTATGATTTAATGTTAAAATACGGAAATAATTTGCGGCAAACAACTTTCGTCGTCATCGACGAAGCCTCGCAACGCTTCAGCAACTTTATTCCAGTTGCCAGCGAAATTGCAACTGTATGTGTGCGTGTGTGTATTGATGTGGATGTGTGTGCATGCGCGTGTGTGGGTAAAATGATTGACGACTGTGCAAGCAACTCATTATGCAACAAATCAAATTAATTCTAAATCAAGCTGAACTGTAAGCAACAAACTTGCTTTACCTCAGATAATTTCTTTGGTTGAGTTTTAAAGGTAAATCAAATAATATTATATATAGATAAATATATTATTTTTGTGCTATCTATAAAAGTTTTCCATTTGACAATTCTTTAAATAAACAGCAATATTAATGCAAATTTAAGGAAATGTGTAAAATTATCAAATTTAGTTCGATTTCTTCTCGTAGTCCCTATGGATTTTGTACCCTTTATAGTGATACGTCTTTCTTCTTCGATCAAACCTGTGTTTAATTTTGAAGCATTCAAAGAATCCATATATATATATATATATATATAGTTCAATTTATATGAATCTATCAATAACATCTGCTTTATTATTTCATATTTATTATAAATAAACTGCGCTAACTAATTTATTTGTTATTTTATCGATTACAATTTGCCTTTAGAGTTTTTTTCATTTTTATAAAATTGCTAAGCACACATTTTATGATTTTAATTTGTGATTTTTGTAGCTTGTTGTCAATTTGTATGTAGGGTACAATAAAGTCGTTCACATTCCAATTGTTTTATTGACGTACAATGCGAACTCAAGTGCAGAAGATTTTGTGTTATTGCAGCTTTGATTAAAATGTGTCGGGCTTTTGTCAACGTTGCGGCTATAGCACATATCTTCAGACATTCCATCACACACACGCACACTTATGTATGTGTGTGTGTGTATGACAAGCTGTTTAGTATGCAGGTTGCCTGCTCATCGTAAAATCGCATTTATATGTTGTTTATTCTTCGCATAAACAATATGTACAATGTGAATGAATTACCACACACACACACACATGCCAACCACACCCACACCCACACACGCACACAAACACTGTTTACTTTATAGTGGCAGCATTTTGTTTTTCTCTTTCGGTTTGTTTGTCTTCGCTTTTTTAACAACATTTTCATGCACTTTTATTACATTTCCTCGATGAAATTTTATTGTTCTGCCACAAGAGAAGCAACAAAATTTATACAAATTGTATACAAATATTGTGATACATGAGCTCCACAGCAGACAGCAAAAAAAGACAAAGCATAGCCAAAAAATATCATAAAAAGTAAGCGAGCCAAAATGACAAAATGTTTCATATTTGCTTTAGCTTGACTTGCTGTCAACACGTTTCGCCTTACGGCAAGTCGATTGTTTGCTCAAGGATAAATTCATTCAAATTGCTTGGGGCAAGGCACAAAGCATTTCAATTTCGAAAAACGCCACATACATTCCTATACGAGTATACAATTAGTTGAATCTATTGGAGTTTCTAATTGAAAGTTGAACAATTTCATATATACAATATTCCTATGGCAGATTTCATGTTGATGTTTGTCTTTGCCTTAGAGACATTATCTCAACTTTTCTTGTGTATGAACTTTTATATGTTCTGTTTGACTTTTGAATCTATGAATTTATGAATCTGCGAATGTATGAATCTATGAATCACCGAATCTATGAATATATGAATCCATCAATCATTGAACTAAGGAATCAATAAATCTATTTATCCTTGAATCAATGAATCAATGCATCTATGAATCTGAATTTATGAATCTCAGAATGTTTGAATATATGAATCTTTAAATCTAAGAATCTATGAATCATTGAACCAATGAATCTATTAATATCTGAATCAATGCATTTATGAATCAATGCATCTATACAAATATGAATCAATGAATTTTCGAATGTATGGATCAATGCATCTATGAATCTTCGAATGTATGAATCTCTGAATGTATGAATTTATTGAATCTATGAATATGATATATTTATGAATTGATACATTTTTTAATCGATGAATTTATGAATCCATGAATCTATGAATAGTTGAATCTTTGATTCTATGAATCGTTGAATCTATAGATCTAGGAAGCTCTAAATCTATGAATTCTTCAAATCTATAATTCTATCGACCTGTGAATCTATAATAAGTTTAAATGAATCTATAAATCTATAGATATATCTAAAAATATCTATTCTAATACATGTCCATATATCTGTAAATGTATATATTTTTGTGTGAATCTGTATATCTTTTCATCATTACACCTAATCATATTCACCATTCTACTCAATTCACCATTCCATCCAATAATATATCCATGAATCTATGCATATCTCTTTGCATATGACCCATTCCATGCTTTGAGCTTTGAGCCGGTATTAGATATCGACTAACACGTTTTCTTTCTTGTTTCAAACTTTCTTTCATTATGCTGCTTACACATAAAATACATATAAATATGTGTATACAGACCCACATTTACAGCATCTCTTGCTCAACTTTTCAACTGCTCATTCCACTAAATTTTCTGGGTACAGCTCCGTATTAAAAATTAATCAAATTATTAAAGTGTCACAATGATACGCCCATTCCTCAATATAAATAGAAGCTCAACAACAAAATAACAGAAAACAAAAAAAATACAAAACTTTTATTTTCGCAGAAACAAAATTATTTGCTGTGTTTGTCACAAAAGTTGAGCGCTGTGAAAAGGGACAAATTGTTTTTCGAAATTCAAGTGGACACAGAACAAGGGTAAAAGTTGTGCGAAACTTCGATCTTCTGGCCAAAATGTATACAAACCGACAAACGTACATACATACTTATGTATATATATATCTATATATTTATATATTTATTGTATATATGTATAAATCGAAATGGTGGTAAATACTCACAGTGTTTGCTCTTCTCGGCGGCCACTTGGCTCTGCGGCGTTTGGGCCACAATGGCAAAGAGCAGTAGGAGCATTAGAAGCCATTTGGGAATGCCCGTGGCTGTTGCCATTCCCGTTGCTGTTATCGGACTGGCTGGGCTGGTCTGGGTCGTTGCCAGCTTACGTTGTTGATTGCGTGTGTGCCCGTCCGCTAAGCTTGGGTCAACGGCGTGTGCGACCGCTGGCGGACCGGGGCCACACGACGTTGGCATCAGCAGCATTGTCTGTTGTCTCAATTTTCACGATTTTCACAAATTTCACTGCAGCTGCTGCAGCTGGTCAAAGTGTTTGCTGTTGTTGCTGTTGTTGTTGTTGTTGTTGTTGTTTTTGCTGATGCTGATCTGGCAAGCGTTATTCCTTTTATTCCGCTCGTATCTGTGCGGGCAAGCGTCATTGTTTCGCAATTAAAAGCATTCATTTATGAGTTTTCCCGCTGCGCAATGTTTTAATGCTCAGCCAAATGCTCGCTCGCACATTTCTCGCCCGTTCCTGTATTAATTGTCAGTTGCTGCATTTATCACGAAGCCTGCAAAGCGAAAAACAACGGGAAAATTCACAGCAATTAGAAATGCCATTCTCCAATAGCGAAACACTGAATATCTATTCGAAAATGTCACTTCAATAACTTAGGTACGACTGAATGAACCTATGAACCCTTTTAATTATTTTTCAGGATCATCTCCGATTTTTTAATGGGAATAGTAATCATAGTAACTCATTCCTAAGAGCTTTCGAACACTGTATGCCTTGCATATGTATGTATTATATATACAATAGAATATATTTATGCGTATGATGCTTCTTAATGTATGTTAAAGATTTTCTTCTTCAAAATAAAAACTTTATCTCTCTCCCCTCTCCCGCTCACTCTCTCTTTAATATCTAGAGCACAAGCTCCATTCCTTTCATCATTCGCAATTAAATATCTTGTTCTCTTTCTTCATCTCATTTCATGTTTTGCTCGCCGACAGCTTTTGATTATTTGTTTCGCAAGATGCCACAAAGATATTACGCTATTTAGAATTGAATACGAATTTTTTCTCATTTTCCTTCTTCCACTTCTTTGTGTTTCCCGCTCGCTGGCTCTTGAGCTATGAAATTCAAATCAAAGCAAAATTCGTTCGCAAGAATTTCACAGTCAAATTCCAAAATTCTCTTTGCTCTGCGCTGTCACAGCAAGGATCAAGGATATTCACAGTTATTAAGCTATTCATAATATATATAATATATCTAATCTCTATCTCTCTGCGTCTATCTCTATCTCGCGTCGTCTCTCGCTGGCAGCGCTTTATGCTTTTTCATAAGAATCCACAGATATCAAATCACTCTCCCTCTCCTTCTCTCTCACTCTGCTTCTCTTTCTCTTCGCGAGGCTAGCGATTCATAAGTATCATACGAATCGAAAAATCGATGCATAAAATTATTCAAATGCCAGCGGCCATTCCGGCCATTCCGGCCATCCAGGGCGTGCCTGGAGCAGCGGGTCGTATGCGCATTTAAAGGCAAATGAGATATTACGTATACGCAGCGCTGCCTACATAGTTTTTATTACGAAGCTGGCCAATAGACGAGCGAGCGCCTGTGCGTTTGAGGTAATAACAAGTCTCAACTGCATGACCGGGTAATAAGAAACTAGCGTTGATTTTAAAGAGCCTCCGTCCGCTCTCAGCCCAGCTGCAGCCATAAAATAATTTCTTTAGCAGAGCCGGGAGGAGGCCGGCGGCAGAGCAGGAGGCGGGGAGGTGGAACATGCTGCAGGCCGAGCGCTACGGGAGAGCTGGTTGGCATAGCTGCGCCTTTGTGCCATCAAAAGTTTATCACATTAGAAATCAACGGCAGCCCCGAGCAGACCGGGTCGCTGGCGGGGCGTGCACCTCGAGCCCACACCCCTCACACCCCGTCGCCTGCCCACTCACTTCATTCTTGTGCCACATAAAAGGCAAAATAATAATGAGAAGCCAGAAGCAGCAACAGCAGCAGCAAGAGAATCGGGAACAGAAGCAGCAGCAGTTGAAAAAAATAAAAAAAAATTTATCACACATATTTTGTTGTGCTTTATTTGCTTGCAGCACACAGTTTCCTTTCTCCCTCTCTCTCTCTCTCTCTCTCTGCATTTCACACCCCATCTCTTTCCCACTCGATTGCTGGACCATTCATGGCTCGGACTTTAGATGTGTCACATACACGCTCACTGTTTGTTATCCTTCGAGCGTTCCAATTCCGCCTTTAATTAAATTTGATTATAGTTTTCTTTTTTTTCAACTCCCTCTCTCTCTCTCTCTCTCTCTCCTTCTTTCGCTGCACGTTTCGACTTACCCGCCAAGCTGCCTGCCAAATTTGGCTGCAAGCCTTATTTTCCTAGGCAATTGAATTTGGCTAACGCTTCAGCACAGTTGCCTTGACCAAATTATTGTTATTCTACACTACTTGGCAGACTGTGGCAGACTAATTCGAATGAAAAATATTATATATGTATATATTCTAGCATCACTTGAAAAATATGAAATTTTCTATTATTGAAATGTGTAGAAATTTAAAAGGGAATACTTTAAGAAGAAAGACAGTCAAGTAAGTAACATAAGAGTCTATGTTTTATGAAAAGAACTGAATTAAGGTGTAGGCATCTTTTTAATCATGTATTATTAAGTACTGACATACTGCAACTGATCAATAATCAGCTGAGGAATCAGAACATTGTTAGATTGAAAGGAAAAATATGCCAATATTGAGAATCTCATGAAAAAGGTAGTCTCTTTCGTGCAGTATCAGATTTACATATAACAAATGTATTCATATTCATATGCTAACATAACTAGCACTGGATCTCGCTCTGAACAAGAATCCTTGATCAGCGCTCTTTACTTTTAAAGAAATACTTTTCTACAAAATAATGACATATAGTGGATCTCTTATGTCGTTATAATCGATCGTATAAATATGGAGGAGGGCAGGAGATAGGAAGTTACTTTTCTTACAGAA
The DNA here is from genome assembly GCF_001654015.2 of Drosophila navojoa. The sequence continues at coordinate 105,466 of NW_022045982.1, forward strand.
TATCAGAATGGCACGTAATACTCAACTCCCTAACATATGTATATTTATTAAAAGCGAAAACAGAGATCACTAATGCCACGTCTGCCCATGTTGACTCCTTAAGCTGTATTCTTATCTCTCGTACTCTGCATTTAAATTACTTAATATAGTGATGCCACTACGTAGTTACAGCTGTTTACATTTCTATTTCCAATTCCCTTATCAGTTAACGACTACCCTTAGATCATTGCCAATCAGCAACTAAATCAAAGCTCAGCTGAGTTCATTTAACGAACCACAAACAATTTTCTAGCTGCTGATAGGATCTCAGCTGGAATGCGTTACACACATAATATTTAGTGTTGGCCATGGGTTTGTTGGCCTCTGGCAAGTGCATAAAAGTAAACAGAAAGCAATTTTCATTAGGGATAATTAGAGTTAATGATTGAGGCTAAGTGAAACAAAGTAAGAGCTAACGCTTAAATACCAAATTTCACTCAGCGGCTAAAATGTGTATTAGGTATCAGATTAAGCTTTGTTGTGTTGCTGCTGTTGCTATAGTTGTTGCTGTTGGTGTTGCATTCGCGGCCATGGCAACCAATTTGCTTGGCGTGGTCAATGGATATGGTTCGCTGTGTAGTTTTCACAGCTCTTTTGGCCATTTCATACTAATGAGTGTATATTGAAGTTGCAGCCAGGTAAAAAGTATATAAGCTCCAGCATCGAACATGGGTACATATAGTATCCCAGCTAAAGGTGGACAGAGGCTGGCCAATTGTCAATTGGTTCGCTTGCCGCCTAAAAGAGCGTAAAATGTAATTGTTGTTATATCTCTCCGATCTGATGTGGCTGATGGACTGCGACTGCGACTGGGACTGGGACTGGGCCTGCAGCTGGGGGAAGCCGCATAAATTACAAAACACCGACAGCCGACATCAACCAAAAACAGGAACAAAAGGCCCAAAAGCAACAACGCGTCTAAAGCGGCTTTAGCCAGGCGAAACAAACAAAACTAACAACAGCAACAACAAAACCAACTGACATGTGTGTGTATGTGTGTGTGTGTGTGTGTGTGCTAGGTGCGTAGAACATGGCACACAAAATGGAAACACACAATAGCAAAACGAACAAAGCAAAAAAAATAAAAATATAAAAAAAGATGAAGAAGAAATTGTAGAGTAGCAAACAATTAATGGCCCTGTGGGGTTTCATCGGGCCATCGCTTTAGAGTTTCATTCCTGTTTGTTATTTAGGTCTCCATATATGCACACTGTATACATATATAGTCATATTTACGTTTGCTAGTGGTAAGCTGATATTATTTATGATGGGCCGTACATACACGTGAAAACATATGTATGTAAGTTTTAAGACCTATGAAAACATAATTGGAATGCTTGTAAACGTGCGTGCTTCACTTTACTCTATGGGAACTGCAGAGAAGGACATAAAAATTCATTTTCATTAAATGTTTATTAGCTACCAGACCGAAATTTAGAGATTTTAAATATAAGTTTAAGTTCAACTGAATAAGGATTTCGAAAGAAGAATTAATTTATAATTATAGTAATAATTTCGGATGTTGCATGCTTTTCCGAGTAGATATTATTACAATTTACGTAATAAAAACATATGTTATTCTAGGAAATATTTATGAATTTCCATTTCCAACATTAAGAGAAACGTATTTCAATAAGTATTATCAGCTGATAGATTACTGCCATTAAGTATTAACAATTCATGGCCGCATTGTAATGCATTAGCACAAATACTCAACATAAGAAAGGCCCATAAAAAGTACCTTGAAAAACCATGTCATATACATTTATCAAAGAGCGGAGCCCAAGAGGGGAAAACTATAAATAAAAAATAATAATCAGCGCTGTAGCTCTCGCATTACACTGAATATTCACGAAATTTCCATTAACAACAGTACATTAAATCCACAAAAAACTGAGTGAGTGAGGGTGTGAGTGAGTGACTGAGAGAGAGAGAAAGAGAGAGAGAGATCCAACATAAAAACACACACACACACACACACACACACACACATATATACATACATACGTATATTAACTGCTGGTCTCCAGTAAACAAAAGAAATTACTTTATATGTAACGTCAAAGTGTTTTTATGTGTGTTGGCAACACTTTATCCAACACCCGCATGCACCCTAAACAACTCGCCGGCGAAATGCAAAAAGGACTCGTGCTCGGTGTCTCTGTCTCGATTTGCAGCACCTACACGCCCGCCGCCTCGCCGCCCCCTCCATTACCCTACCCAACTCCCACGCCATGCCGCGCCCCCTGCTCGGTCTGCCCGTCAGTCTAGCCACCCGTCTTTGGCCATGTCCATTTGTCTGCTGAATGGCGACTGCCTGCTGGCAGCGAAGCCAGCAACAACAGCGCGCTGCTGGCGCCACACACAGATATGCACGCTCACACACACACACACTCCCTCACACACACTTACATTCACGCTATCGTGTTTCATTGCCGTATGAGTAATTTTTCAGGCGAGTCGTCGAAAAGCCGCATTGTTTTGGCCAGCGCCCGCTCAATATTCACACATACCATTGCGCACACACACATACACTACCACACACTCACATTACTACACACGCACTTATGCATTTTAAAGCAATTTTAACTGTTTTCCTTTGGCTTTTTGCCTCGCTTTTTGCTGCTTTTGTTCCGGCACCGACGTCTGGCAAAGCTCCTGCCCTGCTTCACGTCATTTTTCATTTTACGTCATCGCCCTTAAATAGCGGAGTGTACGGCGGAAGCATTCGTGCTCTGCGTGAAACCCAGAATAATGTAGAGCAATTGTCAAACTCTTAAATATTGATAGATGGCCGCCAAAAACCAACTATTTGTGTTTACATACCGTGCCCAAACTGAACACGGATTAAGCCAGACTGAGGTGCGGAAAAGCGAGTGTCAAAGGTGTCTAAAAGCTATAAATAATCTTAATTAGAATTAACAGGCGAGCGCCAAAGAAGCAGTAAAAGGAGAAGAAGAAGAAGCCATATTTACTGTCTTTGAAGTGTAATATGAAGAAGGAATTGTCTGTTGACCACTTGAAATCTACCTTAAAAGTTAATGAAGGCTCATCCTAGCAATCTATAAATAAAACATCTATAAATAATTTTTTTCGAGGTATACAATCTATGACTAATCAATAGAATTTTTGCAAGGAATGTCTCCGTTAATAAAGTTCAATTAATAATTAATCCAAATAAATTTAAGAATTTAAAAAAGAAACAAGTAAGAAAGCTCTAGTCGAGACTGCTCGACTACGAGATCCCCTGAACCCT
>NW_022045982.1:108770-146685 GCF_001654015.2 Drosophila navojoa
AACCATTATACCCTGATTTCCCATTTTCAATGGGTTCAGGGTATAAAAAGTTTATTTCATTAAGCATTTTATCTATATTTGATATCGATACCAAATGTATATTCTAGATTCCATTTTAATAAAAGGCAAGCCTGGGTTAGGGTATTTATCAGCCAGGCATTCTGCAAAGCTGATTTAATCTTCGCCCACGCAGTCTCAGTAAGGCCCAGCAAAAGGGACAAATAATATTCTTGCGAAAATTGAATAAAGCGTTTACCCAAAAGCAAATCAAAGGGATACTTTCGGAGGACTTGAAACGAGCAAGGCAAATATCAAAAGGAGGCGACGCATTAAAATGTCATTCCAAATAATTAATGAAATTCAAGCTTGATAAAAAAAGATTTGACAGATATAAATACATTTCAAAGGATTTTAGTGAGAATCTAGCAATCGTCGCGTTAACTGAAACCGAGTTACAGTTAAGCATTTTTTAAACAAAAATCTGAAAATAAAAAAAAAAAAAATAATAGAATATGCCAGAGGTTATACAATTAGCTGGTGTGCTGTCCGGCCACAGTGGCTGGGTGACTCAGGTGGCGCCCCATCCGTATGATCCGGACCTGCTGGTCTCCTCGTCGCGGGACAAGACCATCATCGTTTGGCGCTTGACGCGCGAGAGCCAGAACAACTATGGGTATACGCTGAAGCGCAACTATGGCCACTCGCATTTCATCAGCGACGTGGTGCTCTCGTCGGACGGCAACTTCGCGCTGTCCGGCTCGTGGGACCGCACCATTCGGCTGTGGGATCTGACTGCCAGTGCCACTACACACCGCTTCGAGGGGCATTCCAAGGATGTGCTGTCCGTTGCCTTCTCGCCGGACAATCGCCAAATAGTGTCCGGGTCACGCGATCGCACCATCAAGCTGTGGAACACGCTGGCGGACTGCAAGTACACCATTACGGATGATTGCCACACCGACTGGATATCGTGCGTGCGCTTCTCGCCCAAGCACTCGAATCCCCTAATCGTCTCCTGTGGCTGGGATCGTACGGTCAAGGTGTGGGACCTGACCCACTGCAAGTTGCGCAACAATCACCACGGCCACACTGGCTATCTCTCGACGGTGGCCGTCTCGCCGGATGGCTCGCTGTGCACGTCGGGCGGCAAGGATGCTAAGGTGCTCTTCTGGGACCTGAGTGACGGACGCAATCTGTATCCGCTGGACCATCACGATGTGGTCAATGCCATGTCCTTTTCGCCCTGCCGCTATTGGCTTTGCGTGGCCTGCGGCTCCTCCATAATTGTCTGGGACCTGGCATCGAAAAAGGCCGCATTCGATCTCTGGCTGGAGGATGTTACGCCCACCGCAAAAGGCGATCTGCCGCAATGCCTGTCGCTGGCCTGGTCCATAGACGGCCAAACCCTCTTTGCCGGCTACTCGGACAACAAGATACGCGCCTGGCAGGTGCTCACCGGCCAATAAAGGCCGAGTGCCCCACCCACTTTTTAGTATTCAGCAACATTGTAACACGTTAACAACTAATTAGCTGATTTGTTTATTCTATATGGGACAATTCACACAACACACGAAACTGAGAACCCATTTACACTTAAGTCGTGTTTTGAGAGTTGGCAGAAACAATCACACTTTCTACTTATTTTCCACATATACATACACATACATATTTAAATACATATACATGCATACACATACATATACCTATACATATATGATTAAAGAGCTAAGACCAAACAATCCTGTCTTTTTGTATAATGATGTCAACCAGATTTATCTAATCTAAATGTATATTTTTCCTTTTTTTCCTTTTTTGTTTTTTGTGCTGTTCTTAGCATATGTTGTTCAACACGCTGATTTGCTGTCAATATTTGATTAACAATCCCCCGCACAATCTCGGAAGCCACTTATATCGCTTATTTCCTTGAGCGCCAGAAGTGCCAAATCATGAGTTTCAGATACAACTGGAGATAGGATTGTGCACGATGACAAAATGGGGTTTAGTTTGGTATGTGGGAATGGCTTAGAGATGCTCGAACGTGTGACAACTGGGGCAATCCCAAGATGCCAAAGCCCAGATACAAACGCCACTAAGAGCAGCACAAAACTACATATATGCATATGTATATGTATATATACGAATACATATATGCAAAAAAAAAAAAAAGAAAAAAAAGAAAAGATGTATTCGATTCGGTTCTCGACAGATTAATAGCAAATGCCGTGGCAGTAGGCAGGCGCTTGGCTTTGTGGGTGGGAAGCTGTCAACAAATCCGCAACAACAAACCGCAATCGCAATCACATTTATTTATTTATTTTTATGTTAACAGTTGGCAGCTTCCTCATTTGTGCCCACAAAAGCTGACAGGCGACATATTAAGCATCTATGGCCGGCCGGCCGGACGGGGGTGGGGGCAGGAGGAGACGAAACTAGAAAGGGTCGAGGTCATCTTAATGATTAATACGACTGTGGATACGCATGTGCGAATCCACACAGCATACAGACGTATACACAAACGTACATACATACATAGAAATATGCGTAAATGGGCCAAAACTATAAGCCTATTCAAATTGGGTATATTCGCACCTGCCGCAGAGAACAATTCAAGTGTGTGTGTGCGCGTGTGTGTGTGTGTGTGTGTGTGCGACAGAATCATATTTCATTATACATACACCATGACCCTGGCTACGAAAAACACACATACAAGTCATCTTCATCGTACAGATGTGTGTATTGCTCTTAGCATATATTGTAGTATGTAATTATGCATGTACCTATGTGCAGTGCTTGACACTACTTTTACAGCGCACACACACGCACATACTTACGAGTGTGTCGCTACGTGAAGGACTTTTAAAATCGACCACTAACTACGCCTTTGGCTCTGTGCGCATAAGCGAGATAGCAATACTAACATAGGGCCGTTGAGCAGCGCTTACAGCTCGCTCAGAGAGAGAAAGAGAGAGCACTGTTAACGGCGGTCGTGAGTGCTGGTGGCTGGGGGAAGTGAGCGAGCGAATCATCGGCCATGTTCGTGTTGCCAGCGTAGTATACTCGCAAGCGTAAAAATGTGTAAAACTCGACTCTCTGATGAATGAGATTAACCGTCACACACACACACACACACATGCACACATATACACATACAAGTGCCGCACTGAAACCAAGCAACCCCCTGGCACAGGCGCACACGATAAAAGGCTACAACTACAACGGCAACAACAACAACAACGACAACCCTCAACAGCGACAAAGCACTTGCTGCTGCTGTCGCTGTCGCTGTCACTGCCTCTGCCTCTGTCGCTGCTTCTGCCTCTGCCTCTGCTGCTGCTGCTGCAGGGCATTGTGTGTTTGGGAGGAGGGTTTGTATGTTGCGTTTACTCGCTACTTTGTCGATTAACTTTTACTACACTGCCAGCAATTTTTTTTATGTTAGTTCGCTATTGTTGATCTTGCTGTTATTGTTGTTGTTGCATTTGTTATTGTTACTGTCGCTTGCCGTATTTTTGGCTCTGGTTAAGCAACAATAAAAGTAGCTGCAGCCAGGCACTTTACCTGCGTGGATGGCGCCTAAGTTCACGCCCGTTGTCAAATGCAGACTTTTTTAATACTCACACTAAATATAACGGCAATCGAGCTGGAGCGCCTTACACTGGGTTTTCGTATTTGTTTTTATGATCTGAGCAAAGTTGTGTGTTGGTTTCTGTGCGCTGCCCTGTATGTATTTGTTAATGCACATTCCCATTTAGAGTTTCACATTTCACAGGACACACACCATGTATAGAACTCACACTTCGTGGCGCTCTAATGGCGCTTTGCACACTTCCAACTGAACGTCTTAACGCTGACACTGCGACTGCGAATGCGAATGCGATTACTCGTCGCTAGCCCCAATGGCCGCTCAGTTAACATTGCACACTTCTGCTTAGGTTGGCAGTCCTCTGTTAAGCTTATCGATTGAATGTTGTATCCCGGTGCGAGCGAGATGGCGCTACAGCCTCACAGCCAATGCCTGGAAATGGCAGCGCGTCTTTGTTAGCATTGGCGTTGGCTTCGCATGAAACGGTAAATTGTTAACATTTATTACTCAATGTCGTTTGCATTTCGATAACATTCCACTCTCAGTCACTGACCAATGCTCACTCGCGAATCGAGCATTAAATTGTCACTTAATGCGATAGCGAATACAAAAACCAACTGCGACCTCTGGCTGCATTTTGACAATAGCCGGCGTTGTCGTCGCTAACATGCCAAACAACCACCATCGAGAGCGCCAGTTGGACGCACCCCATGAGCCGCTTGGGCTCTCTCTTTATACCTCTCTCTCTCCCACACTCTTTTGAGCGCTCACGGTCTGTGGCATTTATAATACTATTTTACTGTACTCCAGTTTTTGGCGCCTAATTCGCAAATAAACCCTTATAGCACTGCCTAACCCAACAATGCCAATTGGGGTCGGGCCATAAAGGCATTCTAATATTTTCGACTAGCTATTGTAAAGTCATATTTGGGAAATAAGAGTCGTGAGATTCGCGCAATGTTATATTTTCAAATGTCCTTGTAATGGGGCAGCAGCCAGTCAGCGTGACAAGGGTTTGTTCCGGGGTGGCTCTTGATGAGGTGTTGGCACTTCTTATCTTTTCGAATATGTAACTCAAATTGCTGTGCCTTTAAAATGTCTGGCGGGAGTATTGTCACGTGAATCGCCCTGAAACAAAATCGATTTCGTTCTGGTTCTGCCTCCGCCCCATCCGCCTATCCGACCTATCGTCCCTCCACACCACCGCCCCTCAGCCGGCAGTTGTTTGTTCCATGTCCTGTAATTTGTCGTCACACTTCAAGGACTCGTCCCAAGCAACATACGCCGTGTTGTCTGCCGGGGAGTCTGCAAGTTTCTTGGTAGAAAATTGAATTAATCAAGATGTTACTGATTCGATTAGTGTTTACCACAACGAAAAAACTCTGTAAAATAAATTCATAAATGTTGCGAGCATAAATCTCATCATGTTAGAATATGATTTATTACCTTGCAATAAAATGCGGAAACTGTATTGCTCTTTCGATCGTTTGATATATATGTTTATATATAACAGCCTAGCCAAATATAATATATATAATATATATGCTTACATAACTATATCGCAGCCTAAACATATCCATATAGCAAAACCCTACACCTCTTATATACATATATCTTTATATTTTCTATTACTTCATTAAAGAAATTATAGCCAGGGCACTAATGGGTCGTTGTCGACCAACTGCTTCTGGACACAGACGCCTCGATTAAGGTCAAACCATTTCCCTGGGTCACAGAAATGGGTAACTGGAGTACCGTTTCGACAAACGTAATACTTATTGTGGATCTCAGAGTCCCGCATAGTGGTTCCATCTCTCTTATTGGTACAGTTAACCGCCGTGCCTGTAATGACTGAACCACTTGGGCTATTTGCATCATCGATCTTGCATTTCACGCGAATGGGATAATTGCAATATTTTATCTCAGTGTCTATGTAGAGACCTTTAGGGCACTGTCTAGGAATGGCCTTTCCATTAGCGCAGACATAAAATTTGCTACATGATCTTGGATGCCTAATATATTCGCCATTTGGGAATAAACTACAATCTGGAATCGGCGAATCATCCGGTTCGGATGGAGAATCACCGTTCGGGCTTAAAAGATTACTTGGAGCTGTACTAAATTCCTCGTCTCCGCTTGTACAGTCCACCAGGCTGGGGAAATTGCAGACCTTCTTTTTGATGTCGAAATAGAGAACATTCGGGCAGCTGTGAGGTATGGCACGCCCATTGGAGCACACATAAAACTTAGCACAGAGATTTGGATCTCTTATAAAAGCACCATTAGGTAAAGAACGGCATTTGGAGTCAACCTCGTCTTCCAAAGGCACAATTATGTTTTCTGCTTTGGACACTATCTGGAGGTTCTTTAAAGCCGATGCATTCTTTGATAGATCAAATAGCGTAGAAGATATAAGGTGTTCAATGTACTTCAGAGCCTCAGCTGCAGATGGCATGTCATGTTCCTTTGAGTGATCCGGTTTCGTTGAGTATAATACCTTTTCGTTGGATTTCAGACTCGGGCCTACAGCTGGTTGGCTTTGTACCATCTTCAATTGTGATGCTTCTTTTGAGGAATCAACATTTGTGGCGGACAGTACTGTTTCCTTAGCTGTTAGCCCCGCAACTGGTTTGGCTTTATTTTGCTCTGCTTTTAACGTAGTCTTCGATAGATCTGCTTTCGATTGGGCTAAACTCATCTTCTGAGTTTTAGGATTTTCATCTAGGGCTTGATCCCTTGAGGAATCCGAATAGTCAAGTGCAGTTGGCTTGAAATGCTTGTCCTCTGGTTTTGGCGTGTTCACAATTAGATTTGATTTATCTGAGGGTAATATCGTTTTGTTAGACTTCACAATATCACTTGGTTTGATTTGCTCCATTGAATTTGTAGATGATGAATCCGTTTTCTCAGATTTTAGATTCTCAGATAAAAGTAGCTTCCGTTGGTCTAGATTTTGAATCGATTTGTCATTTGCCAGAATTGCGTCGTTAGACCTGAGACTTTCAGCAACAGATGACTTTGTTGGGTCGCTCTTTACAGCAGGCTTACTGTCCGTCAAACCAGATTTCGGCATGAGCAATGATTTCCTTTTATCATTAGACTTGAGTTCCTTACCTAGAGATGCTTTACTTTGCTCTTGCTGTGATATCGTGTTATTATTTGAAGTAACTGCTTTCATTGAAGTTAAAAACGTTTCGCTAGACTTTGCACTCCCAACTTCAGATAGCAATTCCTTAGTTTTTGATACATCTTTTGTAATAACTGATTTCATCAAGGGCGATTCCTTTTCATTAGAGTTCGGGCTCTCATGTACAGATGAATTTATTTGATCCTTTGATTCCTTAGGGTTCAGTTTCCCAGACCCTAACAATTTGTTTTGACCTTGCTTAGATTCGAAAATCTCTTGGATGACTCCTGATGTATTACTTAAAATATCTGGTTTCGTTGGAGGCAATGCCACAATTTTAGATTTTATATTCTCAGGGCTGTTTGGATTCTTGGAAAGACCCGTCTTCGATGAAGCCAGTAACGTTTCCTTAGATTTTAGACTATCAGACAATTTGCTTTGATCTTGCTTTGCTTCTGAGGTGTCCTTTGCGATAATATTCGTTTCGTTTGTTTTACCCTGATCTTTTGATAGATCTGCTTTCTGACTCTGAGCTACATTTGGTTTGCCTTGATCGTTGGGTGGATTTAATATTGGTGAAGGCAGTAGCGATTCCTTAGATTTGATGTTCACAGATGCAGCCAGTTTGCTTTGCTCTTGCTTTACTTTTGATGTGTCCTGTGCAATAACTGACTTTGTTGATGGTGATACTGCTGCTTTAGATAGTAGATCTTTATCAAGTTTACCGTGCTCCTTTGGTAGATCAGCTTTCAGATTTTGAGCTACATATGGTTTGCCTAAGTCTTTGGAGAGAGTTATTGATGAAGGCCCTGTTTGCTTAGATTTGATGTTCTCAGACACAGACAGTTTGCTTTGCACTTGCTTAACTTCTGATGTATCCTTTGAGATAACTATTTTCGTTGATGATGATACCGCTGCATTAGATATCAGATCCTTATTTGATTTACCCCGATCCTTTGATTGATCTGCCTTCACATTCTGAGCCATATTTGGTTTGCCTTGATTATTGGATTGATTCAATATTTCCTTAGATTTGGTGTTCTCAGACACAGACAATTTGCTTTTTTCTTGCTTTACTTCTAATGTGCCCTTTGCGATAACGGACTTAATTGATGATGAAGCCGCTGTTTTAGATGTCAGATCCTTATTTGGCTTACCCTGATCCTTTGATAGATCTGCTTTTACATTCTGAGCCACATTTGGTTTGCCTTGATCCTTGGGTTGATTCAATATTGGTGAAGGTAGTGGCGTCTCCTTAGATTTGATGCTCTCAGATGCAGACAGCTTGCTTGGCTCTTCCTTTACATTTGATGTTTCCTTTGGTGACGATGCCGCTGCTTTAGATGTCAGATCCATATCTAGTTTATTTATATTCTTGGACAGATCCGTTACTGTTGAAGGTAGTGACGCTTCCTTAGATTTGAGGCTCTCGGATACAGAAAGTTTACTTTGCTCATTCTTTACTTCTGAGGTGAACTTTGCGATAACGGTCTTCGTTGATGATGATGCCGCTGCTTTAGATGTCAGATCCTTATTTGGCTTACCCTGATCCTTTGATTGATCTGCTTTCAGATTCTGAGCCATGTTTTGTTTGCCTAGATCATTGGATTGACTTAATATTGGTGAATGTAGAGGCGTTTCCTTAGATTTGGTGTTCTCAGACACAGACAGTTTGCTTTTATCTTGCTTTACTTCTGATGTGTCCTTTACGATAACGGACTTAGTTGATGATGAAGCCGCTGTTTTAGATGTCAGATCCTTATTTGATTTACCCTGATCCTTTGATTGATCTGCTTTCAGATTCTGAGCCATGTTTTGTTTGCCTTGATCCTTGGCTTGATTCAATATTGGTGAAGGAAGTGGCGTTTCCTTAGATTTGATGTTCTCAGATGCAGACAGCTTGCTTTGCTCTTCCTTTACATTTGATGTTTCCTTTAATGATGATGCCGCTGCTTTCGATGTCAGATCCTTATCTGGTTTATTTATATCGTTGGACAGATCCGTTCCTGTTAAAGGTAGTGACGTTTCCTTAGATTTGAGGCTCTCGGATACAGAAAGTTTACTTTGCTCATTCTTTACTTCTGAGGTGAACTTTGCGATAACGGTCTTCGTTGATGATGATGCCGCTGCTTTAGATGTCAGATCCTTATTTGGCTTACCCTGATCCTTTGGTTGATCTGCTTTCAGATTCTGAGCCATGTTTTGTTTGCCTTGATCATTGGATGGACTTAATATTGGTGCAGGTAGTGGCGTTTCCTTAGATTTGATGTCCTCAGCTGCAGATAGTTTGCTTTGCTCTTCCTTTACTTTTAATGTGTCCTGTGCAATAACGGACTTCGTTGATGTTAGATCCTTATCTAGTTTATTTGTATGCTTGGAGAGATCCGTTCCCGAAGAAGATGCTACTGCCTGAGTTATCAGATCCTTATTTGATTTACCCTGATCCTTTGATTGATCTGCTTTCAGATTCTGAGCCATGTTTTGTTTGCCTTGATCATTGGATTGACTTAATATTGGTGAAGGTAGTGGCGTTTGCTTAGATTTTATGTTCTCAGATGCAGACAGCTTGCTTTGCTCTTCCTCTAATTTTGATTTTTCCTTTGATGATGATGCCGCTGCTTTAGATGTCAGATCCTTATCTAGTTTATTTATATCCTTGGACAGATCCGTTACTGTTGAAGGTAGTGACGTTTCCTTTGATTTGAGGCTCTCGGATACGGAAAGTTTACTTTGCTCATTCTTTACTTCTGAGGTGAACTTTGCGATAACGGTCTTCGTTGATGATGATGCCGCTGCTTTAGATGTCAGATCCTTATTTGATTTACCCTGATCCTTTGATAGATCTGTTTTCAGACTCTGAGCCATATTTGGTTTGCCTTGATCATTGGATTCATTCAATATTGGTGAAGCTAGTGGCTTTTCCTTAGATTTGATATTCTCAGATACAGACAATTTGTTTTGCATTTGCTCTACTTCTGATGTGTCCTTTGAGGTAACTCTTTCCGTTGAAGATGCCGATCCCTTATACTTAAGATCGTTATTAAGGTTGCCTTGCTTCTTTGGCGCATTCGCATTCTGTGAAGGTAAGATATGAGGTTTCGCTGAGGATAGTGCCGCATTGTTTGTCTTTAGAATCTCAGTTGCAGATGACTTGTTTTGCTCCATCTTTGCTGCAGAGACTTTAATAGAGGTGCTGCCTGATGTGACGCTGTCAATTTGATGTGTTTTGGGAGACTTTGCTCTTCTAAGTGTATTTGCTAGGAGTAGGTTGGGCTGATTATCAGTCAGCTGGAATGGATTTCCGTCATCTCTACTGTCGTCTTCGATAATACTGCAGTCAACAGCAGCAGGGAAATTGCAAACTCTTTTCTTTATATCGAAATACAGGCTGGATGGGCAACTTCGCAAAACAGCACGCCCACTTGCACATATGTAGAATTTACTGCATGAGTTTGGATGTCTCAAATGTACACCATTTGGCTGCGAGCTGCAAATGGATTCTTCGTCAAAATAATTAGTGTCATCCCAATTATTGGTGTTGAATACATCAAAGTCGAAGATATCCTCTTCTGTGTACACTGATGTTGGTGACTCTGATGTTTCTGAGTCTTCATCTAACTCGTCATCTAGATCGTCGGTGGTAACAGCTGAGCTATCAAGAGATGTCGACAAGTCATCATCAGCTATATAACTATTTTCTAAGACATTTTCATCGGATTGTGTCGTCTCTATGCTATTGCCAACAGTATTGCCAAAATTGTATGTCAATGGCTTTGGAATGGATATGGATTCTTGTTGCTGAGAGCAATCTACAAGGTTGGGTAAGTTGCACACCTTACTCTCAATATCAAAGTACAAATTTCTTGGACACTTTCGAAGAATGGCGCGTCCATTAGCACAGACATAAAAGTTGGCACATGACGTTGGATCTCTTAGATATGCTCCACTTGGGAGAAGGGCACAACGCGCGCTTTTGTCAAACTCTGAAGGGGATTCTACTGTTTCTACGTCTGTTGGAATCCATAAAATACTCTCCAATTTCTTACCAAGCTTTCCCACATCAGCTCTTATGGGCTTCGAGAGAATCGGGGCTTCACTAGTTGATGAACTTGTGTCTTCACTTTCAGTGGTTTCATCAAACGGATTTTCAGAGGTAGATAATGGATCTTCGGAGCTGGCATCCTCGGTCTCAGTTCCTGCCGAAGAAGTTGGTAATGCCTCGGTAAAAATCTCTACCGGATCAGTTTCATCTGAAGTAGATGATTCCTCAGAACTAGTGTTAAGGCTGTCCGTAGAACTTTCTGATGGATCATCATCCTCTGAAGTGGAGCTGTCAGTCGAAACTGCCTCTGAACTGGAACTTGAGCTATCATCAGAGCTGGAACTGGTTGCCTCAGTTGAGTCCTCGGAAGTAGAGCCTGAGGTTTCGGGAGTTGAGTTCTCAGAAGTGGAAGTTGAGCTCTCGGTCGTATCCTCAGTGGTGTCTTCAGAACTAGAGCTTGAGATTTCAGTAGATGAAGCCTCAGTGCTGGAACTCGAACTCTCAGTAGATGAATCCTCAGAACTCGAACTTGAGCTTTCAGTAGACGACGCTTCAGAGCTAGAGGTTGAACTTTCAGTTGATGAGGCTTCAAAGGTAGAGCTCGAGCTTTCAGTTGATGAGGCTTCAGAGGTAGAGCTCGAGCTCTCCGTAGATGAGGCTTCAGAGCTAGAGCTCGAGCTCTCCGTAGATGAGGCTTCAGAGCTAGAGCTTGAACTTTCAGTAGATGAGGCCTCAGAGCTGGAACTTGAGCTCTCCGTAGATGAGGCTTCAGAACTAGAGCTTGAACTTTCGGTAGATGAAGCCTCAGAGCTGGAGCTTGAGCTCTCCGTAGATGAGGCTTCAGAGCTTGAGCTCGAGCTCTCCGTAGACGAAGCTTCAGAGCTTGAGCTTGAACTCTCAGTAGATGAGGCTTCAGAGCTGGAACTTGAGCTCTCCGTAGATGAGGCTTCAGAGCTGGAGCTTGAGCTCTCAGTTGATGAGGCTTCAGAGCTAGAGCTTGAGCTCTCCGTCGATGAGGCTTCAGAGCTAGAGCTCGAACTCTCAGTAGATGAGGCTGCAGAGCTCGAACTTGAGCTTTCAGTAGATGAGGCCTCAGAGCTGGAACTCGAACTTTCAGTAGATGAGGCTACAGAGCTGGAACTTGAGCTCTCAGTTGATGATGCTTCAGAGCTAGAGCTTGAACTTTCAGTAGATGGGACTTCAATTGTCGGTGGCGTCGGTGGCGTTGGTGGGCGGAAAGTGGGTTTTGGTGGAAAGAAAGGTGGTATTGGTGGCCTATTCCACAGACCGCCAAAGATATTAAAAATAATCGGCCTGTCCATGGTTATGTTTTGATTGATGTTGAACTCATTTCGAACGCCACTGTCTGCACTTTTCAGTTGAATGTTTGACTGAGGGACTTGTGCACAGTTCTGTGCTTTCACATTAAATCGAAAGCCCTCCGCGCAATTGTTTCTTATTTTTCCCAGCAAGCCGAAACATAAGTAGTATGCATGAGGATCTGCTGGATCGACGGCTTTATATCCAAATTTTTGTCCTGCACATGCATCCAAGGCGAATGCCTGCGGAAACGTCAGCAGACCTATCCACAGGAGGTTCACTAAAACGAAGGATCTTAGAAAATTTTCCTTTAGAATTCAATGTGCGACTTACCCAATTGCATTTTTAATATTCATCCGGTTAAATGCGTCGTGCAACGGCCGAGCATTTCCTTTTATAGCCCACGGGCCGATGCTCAGTGCAATAATTAGCTGAAAGGCTTTCCATATTTCGACAACTGTGTCTGCCTCTTTGGAATAGTTAACAACTTTCTGCTGACAACGTAATTATTTTAAATATATTGCATAAGCATCACCTAATGTATTACAATGTTATTCAGGTCCTCAGAATTCTGAGGGGAATCACTGTATGACACATGTTCCCAAACAGTAGATAAGACACACAACACGATGTTAAAGATTGTCTCTCTGTATCTTTTCAGTTACTTCCTAGTCTGCCTGAGTTAAGAAATTGAATGGAAATGTGCAACCAAATCTTCTGAACTACATTAAATTTTCAATGATTTATAAGTACACAATTAGTAAATCTCAAGATCATTTTATGTCTATCTCGTGTATGTATTAATATATATAATAATATCTCGATTCCCATTGCAAAAGTTCTAAGACATTATTTAGGATTACAGATTTGATTCAAATATACTCCATCTCTGTCTATCTTAAATAATATATTAACGTACAGCTCTAATTTGTCAAAGTTGTCTTTTAGTTCACAATCTGCACTGAACTATAGAAACATTTTATATCATATATAATTTTGTCGATCTAATAAAAATCATAAAATTATTGGTTTATGGGAATACCGAATCAATATAAATTCATAAATTCCCTTTTACCTCACATAATTCAAAATAACCTTATGTATATATGCTTTTATAATCTTTCCATGTACTAGCTTTTGCCTATCTGTCATCTTTTTACAGTACATCCAAAGTTGCTCTCACGTTTGGGTAATCTTGTGAAGTGCTGCTTATCATTAATGAGCTTACCTAATACGATAGTGTAATTGTCTCGTACATGGCGAAACTTTCCGAATGGTATTCCCCCTTTCCACTGCCCAGCCCATCCAATGCAAGCCTATCCGCGGTGGCCCGGTACCGATTAGTAGGTGTAGATAAGGTATATGTATGTGTTATCGTGTTCTTGCCATGATTACTCAAACCCATCGCACTTGCTGGTGTTGTGACTATTTATAGTGTCGACTGGCTGGAAAGCTTTTGGATGAAAGCACAGAGCTGCACTATATGAAGGTGTTTTAGGTCGGGTTCTTATCGTAACTTGTGTGGCTTCGAATGTACCTCGTCGAGCAAAGCGAATTCATTGTTGGATTTTGTTGCTCTTGGTATTCGAGCCAATAAGTTCGGCAACAAGTTCGCATTTTATCTTTTGCAGTTTTTATTATTTTTGATTTTTCTATTTTTTTTTTTTTTTTTTTTTTAATTTTGCACAAATTTTTTTGGCAACCGGTCAGCTGCACTTGCTAAACAACGTCCCCCGACCCTGAGCACTACCTGATAGCAATTTGTTTTGTTCGTTGCTCGCAAATCATTATCAAAAATCAAGTTCACGCTAATACGATCGTTTAGTTATGATGTCTTACAAACAATTAAATAGCTTAAGATAAGGCTTTGCATGTTTTTTTGTAATTTGTTTTTTATGGGCCTTAATTGATGGGGCGCCATATAAAGTAGTTAGCCAAAGAAATTTGTAATACTAATGCTATTACTAAGCACATTTTATTCTAAACTAAAAATATGATATGAGAATATGAATTAAGAAATTTCTATGGCTTTGAAATAACTGAGCTATAGAGCGAACGTATTTTTTTATTGGATGGGGGCCAACTCATTTTCAAAATATTTTAGGATATTCGCCAAAATGAGTTAGAATACTATATGTTCTCAAGTATATTTTAGAAACATTATTGAAGCATTTTACTTAGTAGTAATGTAATATATATTAGATTCAATAACTATATTTTGATTATCGATTTACAAAAACTGCAGCGGACTTTGAGTCTGACTACAGTTAATTTTTGAATTCTGATTAAACTCAATTTCACGATTTCTTAAGATTTGAGTCTAGCTTTTTGAGACCAATGCAAATTTCTTGAATTCTACAATTCCGTACAGTAATTTTGAAACTAATTGATTTGTATTTTCCTGATTTCTATATTCTTCGATTTCAAAAATTAACGTATTTTGCTTTGCTTTTTGTAAAACAAATATAAATATTTGCTGAAAATTTGCATATGGAAAGAAACGGTGCAATGGATTAGAGTGGTCTCGAAACTACACAACGCTGTAAGGTGCGCTTTGGTCAATGTTCATCCGTTAGCTAACGAGACCATTCCAAACACGATAACGATCGTCGAATTTCGCACATATCAAGCTGAATAGCACATTCATCAAAGATCCTCTCTACCCGACACGTCCCCGTCAGCTGTCTTACAGTCGGTGGGAGGGGACGCAATACCGTTGCACTTTTTCACTCACTAATAACTGCTTATCTTTTTGCACGCGTGATAAGCGCCTATTACTGAGCGAGCATTAGCTTGGGGCTCGCCCAGAGCAGATTTAATTCGAAACGGATGCATTACGAACTATATACGACTCGGAAGTCTCTTTAATTACGTTTTCAATTTATATTCAATTAGTGTTCAGTTTAACAAATTCTCGCTCTGCATTGCGTTCTGTTCACGCTCTAGCCGATTGCCGTAGGTCCGCGAGACGAGGTTCCATGTGTCCAGGAAGCGATCCATACACTGCGTAATGCATCGTTGCTCAGACCCATCCAGAGCCTTGCCGGGCTTGGAGATACACTTCCTAAAACACTTCTCCGTCATCTTCGAGAGCATCTCCTGGGCATTCGCCAAAGCGATTTGCTGCCTCACTTGAGTCATTACCTCACCTTTATCATAATTTTCATCAGCCATTATAGTAGTTAGTTCTATATATATGTATGTACACTTGGCAATTTCTCCCTTTTATTTCAAATGCAAAAAAATATTACTGAATTGTAGCTCAGTTTTTGATTAATTAATGACAGCTGACCGGATTTTCAAGTTTTTATAATTTAATGTAAAAGTCTACTTAATACTTTATGAAGGACGTCAAGCTAGAAAGGGCGGACTTTCTTGGGATTACTGAAGAAGTAAATTAGGGAAATTGAATATTTGAAATACTCATTTTTGCATTAGCAGCGCGTTTTTTAAATGATAGTAATAAACTCAATTAATTTTAATTTTCTTTAATATTCACAAGTCGAGTCATTAATGATGGAAGAGAGATCAACTTGGAAGACTAGCTGGGTAGATTCTCAAACGATACTACTTGACACACGCAACTAACACCATATGTCTTTTTCTGTTAGCAATAAATATCTCGAAATTGATTTTTTTTTATTGAAATATTTAGACAATAGCTAGCATTCACAAAATCAATTGAATACGACTTTAAATACTCACCAGAAATATAGTATATTCTTATATCAACGCTGTATTATATTCCCCATCAATATACCAAACCTATAGAAAAACGCTTTTATAATTTGTAAGACACTTGATAAATTAAATTTATTGTTAGCATAAATTAAATTTGTTTTCTGTTATTTTGTTACAGATTTTCGTTTAATGCTTGATAAAGTTAAGCAGAACATTAACGTTCGTACCATATCAAAGGATTGTTATTTGTAATTAGCATATTATATAGTTAAAAGATCTTTGCTCCTTTCGATTACAAAAATATATTCTACAAATGGTTTCTACTTATTTCTTTTATTACTATCTTTTAGTTTCTTACTTTGTTGATGTTGGGGTTTTGCTGGTTCTGACAAAATGTCATTTTATATAAAAATAAAAACTTTTAGTTTTATTTTTAACTGCGTCTGGAGTGATCCAGTGAATACACCATGAATCATGAATCATTTAATATAGTATGTTATATTCTTTGGATTGCAACTATTTAAGAATCTTTAGAACATTTGCCGCACACAAGCTGATTTGGCAGTTGGCGATATTTGGAATTTGAGTTAAAAGTCAGACAAAACTGATTCGACATCTTGAAAAGTCGCAGATCCCAATGATAATGAAGGCCACAAACAGGCAGTATTAGAAGTGATCTGAATAAGTTGATCTAAACCTGTATTTAACTGTTTTGCCTTTACCTTTGGAATTAGTCGTAATTATATATGCAAGCCAATTTCCTGATTCATGAAATTCCAGCCCAACCGCCAGAGCTTTAATACTGTCAAATAAAGTTTTGCTGCTTCGCACTTGATTAACTAGGGGCAGAATTTCGAGCAGAAAGAGAACAGTGCACTCTACATTATTCAAATAGACTGACCTGAATAAATAATTATGCTTTATAAGTATTTGCTACTGATCAGCACGTATCACTTATATTTGGTTGTTTTTATGTACATATACAATATTTGATCTGATCTGTAAAAGTTTGCGCAATAGCTAAAAAAGGTATATGTATGCAGTTGCGAAATATATATATATATGTATATATATATGTTTGTCTGTATATGCGTTTACATTATATACAAGTGATAGAGTTCAACTAGTTAGACATAAGTAAATATATGTATAAGTAATATACACACATACATATATAAATACATGTATATGTATATGGAATGTACAATCACGTTGAGTATGTAAGTATTATTGCGTTAAAGAGACAGGCACAAACATATAAGTGTATAAATGTGTGTGTGTGTGTGTGTGTGTGTGTGTGTGTGATTGAGTGAGTGTGTGCGTGTTTAGAACTAGGTCAGATTGTCGTTCCGTGAACGCCAGCAGACATCATTCAATTCCTAGGCACCGATCCCAAGCGATGCCAGTCGCAGAGCTCCTGACGCAAATCGTGCTTGGACAGGTCCAACTCGAAGCCGCCAAGCAGCTCGTTCTCCTGCAGCGTATCATGTGACCAGACAGTCACCTGCAGCCGGCGCTGCTGCACAATCTCCAGTGGCATGCGGTACTCCAACTGCAGATAACATAACATATAATTTGATAATCTTGCATTTTCCACAATGACTACGACCCTTACCGTCTCCATGAAGCTAGGCACACAAGTTTTGCGCACAACTTTGGTCTTGCGCTTGGTCACTTTAGTTGGATCTGGTTTCAGGTAGCATTTGACATAGGTGTTCGGCTCCTGGCCACCCTGCAGCATGGGCAGTCCTTTGGCGTGGTGTATCTGTAACAGGAGAACAGCACATATTTAATCAGGCCTTCGGCCACACTTGATTGGCTAACACACCATCACAGTTAACACGCCGCGTTGATATTGCAGCGAAAGACGTATCTGGCCAATTTCATTATGATTATCCCGCGACGGCTGACGCTTCACCTCTGTAACGTAAAGCATTTGTTAATCGTGTCATAACCAGAGCATGGACATCTCAGCTTACCTTTTATCTTGGGCATCTCCAACTTGGCCTCCTGCTGGTCGCGCAGCAGCGGATGGAAGAATGTGTATACCAAATCGGAGTGCGCAATTTCTTCGGGTGCATCGAAAAGCGATTTCAGGAAACGCTGTATCAGAGGTAGGCGCTTCTCGGCCACAGATTTAATATTGGATCGACCCACATGGACGCCCGTTGGTAAGCTGAAAACAAGTAAAACAGGAAATGTTTAATATTTTTCGAGAGTAAATGAAGAACATAAAAAATAAATAAGTTTGAGCCGTGACTAATGACTCGTGAATGAGTATAAAAATAAATTAAATATGGAGCACCCACTGATGAAATTACAATAAAACTTGAAAATAATCATAATGTTTCTTATCATTTTAAAGCGCCATCAATTATCAAATTTTGTGAAGCTATGATTTATCAATGAGAATAATTTAGCAGTGACTAAGGCCATTACTAATAGCAAACACACGCTGAATAATTAATAGTTAATCACTTATCAGTTTAGACAAGGAAAAGGAACAAGTTTCGACTTAACTTAAGTATAACTCTACAAAAGAAGTTTGTGAACCTGCAAAAAGAGTAAACAAGACAGATAACGCACCCATTCAAATTAGACGATTGCTTATCAATGGCCGTCGAGCAAGTGGCAAACTATTGGCAAGAGGTAACAAACTATAATGGCTGATAAATTAGCAGCTGCGACAGATACCTTTGATTCACGGCCAAAGCGTGCCGAATCAAAGAGCAGTGGGTGAAAGAAGAGCGAGCCACCAACGAGCCAATGAGACTTCAAACTGCCAAACTATCAGCGAGAGGCAAAACAGTGGGAGCGCCGCGATATCTTTGCGATAACGTTGTGAGCGTTGGCAGTTAACAAAACTGCGACGACAACGCCGCTCAATCAGTTAGCGGGCGAACGGCAACAGCTGAGAACGGGGAGCTGCTTGCCGGAGCGACGATAGCTGAGCGTTAAGAGCTGCGAGCTGCGAGCTGCGAGCTGAGAGCCGAGCGCACTGAGAGCTGCGACATTGGGGTTCGATTAACGCCAACGTGGTGAACAGAACCGAACTGAAGACGAGGCAGCAGTGCTGCAAAAAGTTCATAAAAATCAGGTGTGCAACTGCGATATGTTGGCCAAAAGCGAATAGCAGCGATGGCTCAGCTAACGTATGTGGGCCAAGGTAAGTTAGCAGCTACCTTCCATTAAGTCCAACCGCTCAACAAGACTTCTGCACAGGCCAGCAGGCGGCACTGGGTCCTTTGGCCAGCTCCATCATGCTCCTGATGAGTCTTGTTTTGGCGCTGCTCGGCATCAAAATCTGGGGCTTTAGACGGCGCCTCACATTCGACAGCAGCAGCAGCAGCGGCAGCGGGCGATCGTCAACGCGCACAGCTCAGCAGCAGCCGCAAACTGCGCCACGTTATGCAGCCTACGAATCACAGGTGCGTAATATGTACAATTCACACAATTTAAAAAAATGTCAATAAAATCGATGCCTGGTTCAGCGCAAGCCATTTATAAAGGTTAATAAGCAACTGATAAAATTATGAACGCCAACGAGCACTCGTGCTCTCTCGCTCACACTCTGATAAGATTCAAAGCCAGTGTATTCGTGCTTTGTTTATATACACATATACAGATGTTTGTGAGTGAGTGTTAAGTTGTCAATAAGAATAGAGATGAGAACGTGTGAGGCATGAGTTGCCTATCGATAAGGGGGACCTTCATTTAATTACTATATGAACCTCGCATATTATTATGTATCGATAATACTCTAAACTGCTTAAAGGATAGCTTTCAAATCAAATTAAACTATTGAAATTTTGTTAACTTCCATAGTCATTATTTCCCTCCACCAGGATCGACACTGATCAATATTATTTTTCGAAAGCCCATCTCTAATTTGCATTTGCGTCGGTACTTATTCGCAGCACAAACACACGCACAATAGTTTTGCTTTTACGTTCATGAGCATGTGTGTAACACTTTTACAGTTAAGTTTATGACGCATTCCGAAATTGTTATTATTGCACCTCGTTGTTGTTGTTTGTGCAAGCATTAGGCGTGCACAGCTGAGGCCACAGCTGTTTTAATTGTTAGCAAATTTTGTATTGTAACCGTTTGCTGCTCATCAATAAACCATAAGAATATTTTGATTGCACTTGCAGGTAAACGGCACAGACAACGCTGTGCATGGAGTGTTTCGCCAACGGAATATCGAAGAATTCGAAAGTGCCAGGCCAACAAATTCAACAGGTGAGCGGAACCAAGCACTCATACAAATACATATGTATGTACATGTATTTTTACGACCTGTGTGTATGTATGTTTGTACGTGTGCAAGTGTGTGTGTGCAGAATTACTTAATGTGAATGGAATTGGAAGTAAATTGCTTTGATTTTATACAGACATAAATACACACATACATATATGTATATGTATGATCATGACACGTTAGTGAGAAAGATATCACACCTGAATACCCTGTAGAATGTTCAACTGGGTGGGCGGATATGACTAGAGTAAGGCGATAACTGTAACGCCATTAGAAATACGCATAAAATTCAGTTTTATATTAAATATTACTCATGTTAATTATCTTTGCCATTCACGTTTATTTTGACAGCCAAAAAATACCTCGCCGTTAGTGTGCCCAATTTGCAGCTGAACACATTGGCGCCATATGACTACAAAGAGGAGACAAGCATACCAGAACTGAGTGGAACAGCCACCCGTCGTCCACAGCATGCAGCAGCGCGACGTAAACATCGTGGAGCGCGTAGCTCTAGCTATGACTACTACTTAGCGCCGCCTACGCGCGAACCACCGGCACCGCCTATCACGTTGGAAGCTGCGGAGCCGCCCTCTCAGTTGGACATACCCGATTTCGATCACTTTGCCGAAAAATACAAACTGATTAGCGTCAAGGCCGCCAACGAGGAAGTCAAGGAAGCGAATAAATCGGAAATCACAAAAAAGGAGCGAGGACGCTATATCAAATATGAACAGGTAGATGATGTCCCAGAGCTCTTAACGCCCGATGATGATCAAGTCGGAGCTGCTATTTCAGTGGCTGCCCAAGTGCATCAGTCGGCGACCATGGCTCAGAGAAACTCTCAGCCAGAACCGGAGCCGGAAACTGAGCAAGTATCAAAGATTGAGCCACAGCCAAGAGTAGAGTCTGAACTGGACCCGCAATCAACACGAGATGTTGAGCCCCTTGAATTAGATCACACGGAAACAGCATTCGTTGTGGAAATCATAGCTGGTACACCGGAATCTGTTGATCAAACGGAACCCGTTATCGCCCGCAACTTGTTCGCCGATCTAGAACTGCCACACCATGTGGACGATGTTGAATTTGAGCGCATTCGCTCATCCTATGAAATGAACGAAGCGGATATCTTGGATATGCGAACCGACTTTACTGGATTGCAAAATGAGCTACCAGCGCCCGGCAGCCCCCCAGGCTTTGGAAAGACCATCGATGATGACTGGGAGAACTTTGAAAATCTGGAAAGCGTAGCGACTGCAGGCCAACGCAGTTGGTCAATGACCGAGTTGCCACGCACTGAGCGAAGCGCTGTTGCGTCCGATTTAGAAAATGTCGTGCGAGAAGACACACTTTTTCGGGAAATGGAGTTAATGGCGTCCTCAGATGAGATAAGAGCACAGCGGGCAGCTAATAATTCAGAGCCACCTCCATATGATATGAGGTCTCCTGCTTCACCTACCCTGCCCGACTACGAGTCACTGATGCAGCTCGAGGTATCGCGAACAAATCGAAAGTTGCCCAACTACGAAGATGTCGTAGGCAAGGGGAGCACTCCTAAATTTGTGAGCAGCATAGAGGATATGTTCGTAGAGCTGCAAGTGAATGGCAACTCCCCCCCTCTCGATACAGAGGTTAGTGCTTTCGATAAGCTGTGTGAGGATCTGGACATTCCGCCATCGCCAATGCCGGCACGCCGGACACCTCAGCCAGCGCCGCGCGTCTCCAAGCTGGCAACGCTCAGTGTAAGGGGCCATGCGGCGCCATTGAACTGCTACGAGCCCGAGGAATTGCCGAGCTCCAGTTCTAGCGAGGAGGAATTAGAGGAAATCGCTGCACCACCACCACCACAGCCAGCTAAGCGGAAGGCGCGTACTCTCAAGGTGCGCTTCGATGTGGAAAACTTGCAATACTATCAATCTGCCGAGGTGCCTAGCTCAACAGAGTCAGACACTGAGTTTGACTCAGCTGAGGATCAAAGTGAAAGGGAATCGTTGCCACCGAGGGCAACTCAGCGCTTAATCACATTGCTACCTGAGGAGCCCGAATCACCAAATGCTAAGCGGGATGGTGATGTACCCAAGCTATTCAGCTCCCAGATCTCGCAGGAAGATAGCGATGACGAATTATTTGGACGAGCCATACGTCAGCATCGCTCCCTGACAGAGGCATTGCGGCCTGTCGCTGGATTAGATCACACGACGCAGAGTGAACGAATTACAGAGGCTTAGAATCCCAATACCGAAATGCTGGTCTGAATTTCCTTAGCGAAGACAGTATTTTACATGTAAATATGTCTTTAGGGACATACACACACACACTTCTAAATATGAATATATATGTATATATCCAAAGTACGTTAGAAGTTGCCATATATTGTTGACTATATTTAAATAAATTTATGATTAATATAAGATATGTTCATTAAAGGAGTTTCGGGAGTTATTCTCTGCTGTTCCCTGTTTATAGATGATCTTAAAAAATTAAATTGACTTGGGAAAGAATTCCTTCAACTTTAGTAAAGCATTACTAAGACAATCTATTTTACAAGTTATTAGCTTCAACACATAATTCCACCAAAGTGAATTATTAACCACGTTCAACAATTAAGCCGTCTTCAATGATAACTGTCTTATCTTTATTATTATCTCCTACAGAAGAAGTTAATTCAGGAAAAAAGTATAGTTCCTATTACGCAGAAATCACTAATAAATAAAGAATTCCCCGTAACAAATGTGTTCATCAAAAATAAATAATAAAAAAAATAATAATCATAATAAGTAAGCCTACTTCAATGATAAACGATTGTCTTATCGTTCTAAGACCTTAACTCTTATCTATAATTTACTTACCTGTGGAGCTTGACCAGTGGAAAGTGCATGCACAACTTTTGATGGAACTCGGTGAACTCGCGATACGAGCGAAACAGATGGGTTGGATCCAGTTGTCCGTGGCGTGTGACTTGCAGAATGTACATATAATACTTCTCCATGCTGTAATGCTTCTGGAATCGCACTACTTTGACAATCTTCAACCGGCCATCCTGCTGCATGCTGTGGATATAGTTTACGAACGATTGAAGATCTATGTTCGTTTTATTATTATACTCCAGCAACTCACGTGTATTTGCGGGGCACAAAGGATAGAAGCTCGCCCGAGCCTTCGTCATTGTTGAAGCGCATCTGCGCTAGGTTGTGCAGAAAGAAATTGAATTGAGTGAACCAGCTCTTTAGCGAGGATTGTATCATCTTGGCGAAGGTGGCCGCCGCCTCGGGATTCGACTGTGAGGGCAGCAGTGCGCGACGCACATAGGTGACCGCATTTGAGTTCACGCCCGGCATGCCCGCCGTGGCCATGTGCGCAAGCGTATGCAGCAGCAGGTCGGCGTTCTTGCGGACAATGTTAAAGGCACGGCAGCAGAGATCAACGAAGTAGTGAAAGTCGGTGGACGGTTTGTCACCGCCATTGATGACATATGCCATATCCGAGGTGAGCACAAAAGGCGTGCGATCTCTGCAATTACAAAATGTATATTAGACTGCTGTAATCATATGGAAGCCGTAGGTCTAACTCACCTTTTGAAATTACCAAACATTTGAGCATCGCCCAGAAACTTGCCAAAATCGATGTGGAATAGATGTCCCGAGGTCTTAAGCATTATGTTGTCATTGTGTCGATCGCAGATGCCCAGCACGTAAGTCGCCACGCTGTAGCCAGCGCAGGAGAGTGTGAAGTTACGCACTGCACTTTGATACTCCAACGGACTCGGATTCTGTTTGCCAAGCCATTCGGCAATGGGTCGATCTTTAAAGGAGCCTGTAAGACCGCATTCGACCTGGATTTTCCGTAGTGTTTCGGCTTCTGACACCAGTTCGATCATGCCGCGCTTGTACCCAGTGGGCACACAATTAAACGTAACCATCTTGAGATCCAAGCGTTCGGCTAGCCACATCTTATTCATGATACGTATCAGCTGGATCGTCAGCATATCCTGTTGCAAGTCATCTCCACACTGTCGAGAATGGGAAACAAAGAGATTAGAATGAGTAGCTGCAAAAGCTGCATTAGCTTACCTTAAAAATAGCTGGTAAGGGCTCAGCATCTGGCCCCACAAAGGTGATTTTTAGTGGCAGCGTATTGGAGTTGAAGTAGCTGCAGTTGCGCACATTAACACCTGATACCTCCAGCTCAGGACCCAGAGGCAGGCAGGTGGGCTTCTCTAGCAAATCTTGATGCACTTCATCCATGCCTGCGACCAGACTCTTTTGACGCATCGACTCTTTAGCTTCCTTAACGGACTCCGCGATCTTGGACAGATTCTGTGACAAACAAAAGAAGTTATGATGAGCTACTTCAATTATGGGGATTTTGTATCTACAAACTCACTTGACACATGCGATGCTGATACATGAAACGCTTGAGCAGCTTCTCGCCACAGATGGCCATGAGGGCGCGCAGCATCATTTTGTTGCGACGATAGTAGCGAGCCTGTGTGATTTGCGACTCGTCGTATTCCTGATCCACCAGTGAGGCCCCAATCGAGTTGAGCGGATCATCGGGCAGACTGTGCACCAGCAGCCAGTACATGTGATGGGCAAAGCGCGGCGACTCCAAACACTTCGCAAGCAGGAAACGCGAAAGTGCCGAAGCCTCGTACGTGTCGTGCTTCAGCGATTGCACCAGCTGCGGCAAAAAATCTACGAGCTGATCGTTGGGCATGTGTGAGATCCACTCGACAGCCTTCTCGCGCACTTTGGCATCCGGATAGCGGGGCAGCAGCAGTTCCAATGCCTGCAGCGGCGACAGAGGTGCCCAGGAATGCAGCAAGGAATGCAGGTCAATCAGGTTGGCATAATCCCAGCTATGCGCTGCATGCAGAACCTTGGGCAACGCATTTGGGTAGTTCTGCAAGTAGAGACGCTTCTCCCAGAACACCTCGCGGCGCTCCGTTGCGCCTGAGTAGCCAAGCTCGGCTGTATTCAGCAGCTCCTCCTGCAGATTAGCGTCCAACGAGGCAAAGTCATAACTGCAACAAATTCATTCAATAAAACTGAGCCACAAGTCAAGTATTTAATCGGTTAAGCTTACTGTGGAGCAGGCTTAGGTGCCTCCTGATGTTCAGGGAACTCAATGCGTCCGCCATAGGGCGGCACTTCAATGCTGAGCACCGGGCAGAAGTCGGGGTGCGGATGACAGCCACGCGCTGGAGCTGGTCCCAGCATTTTATCAGTGGTCGGTGGCCAAACGGACAGCAAATAGGGGCCACAGATCATTGTGCGCTTAAAGTCAAACAGCTGTATGGAGCACCAGCCCAGCTCCGTCGTCACCTGTCGCCGCTCGCCATTCGGCTCCGCATTCGGTTCATTCTCGCTAGCCGCCTGCTTGCCGTAGAGCACAAACGTGAGACGCGCCTCCCGTGGCAGCGTGCAGATTGGATGCTGGTCAAAGGTGAGCCAAGCGCTGAAGTTCAGCCGGGGAAACAGGCCGCCGGACGTATCATTGGAACAGCTCAACACATTCGGATTGGACAACAGGCGCGTACCATAGACAAGCTGCACGCAGAGCGAGTAATCGTCGTATTTCCAGTTCGGCGGCGGTCTGTGCAGGCAATTGATGCTCACCACAATCGGCTTGGACACACACGAGACGGGTATGGGCGCTAGGAGAGTTTTGCTCATTATCAAGAAGCTCAAGGAATTACAGCATTCACTCACTTGTGGTATAGTCAGGGGTCTTCACCGAGAAGGCAACGCGAAACACATTGGCGTACAGTTCGATAAGCTCCTGGACAGCATCACGCAAGCTATTGCACTTTAATTTGATTTGCTCAAGCATGGAGCGCGGTCGCAGCGTCACTTGGGCATATTCGCCATAGTCACTGATAATCTCTGGATTGTTCGAGCCCGCCAGGGGTGCATACTTGGTCTGAGCCTCCTCGCATATGCGCCTCAAGTCCGAAATACAACGGGCGATCTCCAACGTGTCAATGGAGCCAAGCAACGCACAAATTGCTTTGACAGCTTGAACCACGCCCGAGCAGCTGACAATGCTGCGGCCGGACGGCGCACCGTCTGCCGACGATTCGAGCTTATCGATTTCCGTTTCGAGCGTCTCAATGAGTATCATCATGTTGTCGTAAGTGACAATGGGCACCACTTCATTGGGCAGCACTTGCTCCGGCTGCAGATCGGCGTCGTTCTCGTCGTCCTGTTCAGTGCGCGCAATCGCCTCCATATTGGCAGCGGTGCGCAAGCACAGGCCCAAGTGCACGTCTTTCTCCAGCTGGAAGCTGTTGTGCACACACTCCAGCTGACTCAGCTTCGAAGTGGGCGCCAGCCACTCCAGCAGACCAATGGGCTGCAACAAAAGGAACAAGTTAGTGTCACCTAATATGGAAACCTTCTTTCCATACGCACCTTGACCGCATAGTCCGTCACTGTGCCCTGGACCTGACCCTCCAGCGAGGCCAACGCCTGCGCCACCACCTGAGCCACGACCGAGTCAACTGCAAGGAGAGATTTGCTGCATTATCCAGATGATTGATCAAAGCCAAATTAATGACACTTACTGTCACAGGTGAAGGTAACTGGCGTGCCATAGCCCTTGACCTGTTCGCCAGCCAACGAACTGGACAGAGCGTGCGGCTGTAGCGTATTCACAGCCGGATGCACAATGACCTTGATGCTGGTGTCCATCATGTAGTGATAGTTGAACTCGGCGGCTATGATGTGTCCCACATTTGTCTTTTTGTCATCGTGCCTATAGCTGGCTCGTAGCTCGCGCACCATATGATAGAACTCCAGGAGTTCGGAATCGTCCGAGCGCTGCTCACTGATTAGCTGGTAGAGGCGCGTGAAATTTTTCCGACGATCTAGCACGACGTGCGCTGGTATGCTGTTGGTGTAGCTGTCTGTGAACGGCGCCAGCTGATGCGGCTTGGATGAAGTTTGCGAAATGGTCGAAGTTGTGGCGCCTGTCTCATAAAGCTGCTGGTTTCGTGGCGGCAACGGCGGCGGCGGCGATACAGAGCCCGTGTTGGATCTGCTGTCTGCTTGCGCAGATGTCGACGCGGCTGAAGCAACAGCTGCTGCTGATGCTTGTAATGAGAGTGGCGGCGAGTGGGAGTGAGAGGGCTGCGTGAGGTAGTCCTGTCGCCAGCCAATCGAGCTAACGCTGCCGCTATTAACGGCGCTCTTGTCCCACCTGTTGACCGCCTCGTACATGGGGTCCGAGTACTGAGTGCCATTGTCGCCGCTATAGAGGAAGTCGAACGGATCGTAGTCCGCGTAGTAGGAAGTGCAGTCGGAGGCGCCGTCGTTGCCTGCAAGTAACGAGTGCATCGTCAGTCAGCGAGTTAATTAAGCACAAGCAATCGCACGATTCACTATTATGCAAATGACCACACGATCAACTCGAGTCGATCCGATCCGAGCATGCAGACAAAAATAAAATAAACAAAAGCCCAGCCAGCCGCGAACGCAACTGAGAGACTGTCTCTCAGAATATTTCGCAAAACTATGCTAACAAATCGGTTCGGCTCGTTATGTGCGGCCTCCCATTCTAACCAATTTTCAGTTCAGCCAGAGGCCAATTGGCTCAGCTGTCGGCGGCGGACGCCTACGCGACACAAATCAAACTAAAAATATATATTTAAATATTTACACAGATCTCAGACGGTATTCTGTTTGACCTTTCCCTTTAATGTGCTAAAGAAGCTTTATAAAGATATATAGACTGAATTAGCAATTGATAACACTCAATAATGGGGAACTAAGCAATTAGTTTCTAAGTAAAATCGTTCTCTATCTATATATTTACATATACACATACATACATACATACATATATATATATATATCATGTTGACGTGATTCCATATCATGAGCGAAAATCAAAAAATTAAATTCGCTATATGCGGACGCTCAGCGTTGAATTGTTTAATAAAACAACAAAATGTTGGCATTTTTATTCTCAGACATAATGGTTTATTATTGGTCTCCAAAAGTTATACAAGCTTGTATTTGACATATGTATATTAAAATAATATATTGTTATATATTTATATATGTGTATGTATATGTAAATATGTGGCTGGAAACCACAATGTCTTCTGTTCCATAATACTCATAACAACAAAAAAATAAGTTCAATTCAGTTTTATGTGATTTGCCGTCGCAGACAGAGTTGTCAAATTCGTTTTTAAATTTTGTAGAAATACTAATTTTTATATACATATAGGTATATATATTATTTCTGTGATGCTTAATGTGATATAGCGGCCATCGGTTTGATCAGTGTCATTGGCATAAAACTCTCACTTTCTAGTGCAGTCGTGGAAGGCACAAATTTTCGACTTAAGAGTGTTATTTATATACTATATATGTGTGTGTTTGTGTAAGTGGGTTCTATTAACATATACATGGCAGGTATTATTATTATTATTTTGAATTCAGATTTATCCACACCATGAAACCCTGAGCCCATTTTGCCTTTTAGCTGATGACGTGTTGTTGTGTATGTGTCGCCTGACTTTTCTTTTAATAGTTGTTGTTGTTGTTGTTGTTCTGGGTGGGTGGTGTTGTGGTAGTACATAGTTAAATAGTTGCAGTTATTTGGTAGTAGTATGTGGTACTTAGTATGGATAGTAGTAGAAGTCTTGCTCTAAAATGTATTACTTTTGCGACACTGCAAGATAGAGAAACAGAAAACATTCAGTTTAACAGGTTTTAACTATTTTTATGTTTTGCATATAACTTTGGTATGGATAAACAACAGCAACAACAACAGCGTGAAACAATATTACCAAAACAATAATTCAAATCGAATAGATAGACATTATACAACAATTTAAACAACAAACGGACAAGGACAAGGAGTTCACTTCATGCATTTCTAACATTAATCAAAGATTCAAATTTGCTGAAAAAAATTTGCAGTCATATCATATATCATACATTCCTTTTTTTTTGCTATCAAAGCATTAGAAATCAGGATTTTAATAAGTCTAAACTACAATACGCAATTGTCTACTGCATGAATATAAATATTTGAAAGTATTTCTCATTGCGACTTCAAAAAAAAATTAAATTAAAATAAAAAACTATTCAACCCTATAATAATTAGGAAAAATAATCTTTTCGTTTATCAATTGCTCTTTAGCGGACTTTTACTAGTAATTTAAGATCTTCATTGATGATCATTTAAACTGAATCCACGGCTTAAAGTCTTTTTCAAGTCTAATCGCTACAATGGAAAAACGTGTGATCAATACGCTTTGAGTTAGATGAATCGGACAATAACTTCAACCAGTGCTTACCAGAATTCTCATTCAGCAGCGGATCGAATGCCTCCAGAACACTCACTCGGGAACTGCAAAAGAGAACAGCCAATTAAAGAGACGAATCGTGGTAGTTAGAATTTTTAATTTAATGATGCATACTAATCATCCTTGTTCAAATCGATCAAATCGTTGCCGCTGCGCTGAGCTGGCAGCGCGGGTCCAACGGAAGGGCAGCTGCCAACGGGAGGCGTGGCCCGTTGCACATTGAACGCCGCTGGCGTTGTTGCGCCGGAATGTGGAACAGAGTGGCTGGATGATGGCGCTGGTACTGGAGTTGGTATTCCTGCCGTTGCTGGACTGCTGTGCGGACGCACAAAGTCCACGTGCGAGCTGCCGCCGTTGCTCAACGCATACCCATAGCCATAGGCCTGCGATGGATACTGCGGCGGCAAATAGGCAGCCGAGCCGGGCACAACTGGTGCAGAGAACGTTGGATAGTACACGAAGCCAGCTGGCCGGACCGGGACAACGGGCTGCAGTGCCAAGTGGTTGGGCATGCTGTAGAGGCGCTGCAGCTCTTCGTTGTTCAGCGGTCGCTGTTGTGGCTGTTGCGGCGGCGCCTGATAAGGCACCAGCTGCATGCCAACGCCGCCTGCCTCTCCTAGTGGTGGGACACCGTACGGTGGTGCTGCGTACTGCACGGGCATTGGCGTTGCAGCCGCCACGGGACCCACCGGCACCAATGCCGTTTGCGGACTATTGGTCTGCAGGCGCTGCAGATCCTCAATTAGCCGCTCGAAGGAGCTGCCGCTTTCCGACGTCGGCTGCTTGGTCGTGGGACTGGCAAAGCAGATCAGGTCATTATCCCCATTGCCATTGTTGGTCTGAGCCGGCGGCGTGTTTGCCCGGCCCGCGCTGCTGCTATACGACGAGCTCGCCTGATGCACCTCCGAGTGCCGTCGCTGCACTGCACCATGACTTCGTTGTTGCTGTTGCTGCTGCTGCTGCTGTTGACTGTAGTAGTCGGCGCTTACTGTTTGATAGCCAGTGCCGTATTTCTTATTTCGCCTGTAGTCGTCGAGTGCCTGCTGTTCCAGACTGAGTGCCGTTGCCTTGGCCAGGTCCTCCTGGAATTGCCTGTCATAGTCGATTTGCGCCTGATTCGACATTGTCCACTCAGAGTCCTCGCCCGCAACCAGCTACTGCAAAAGAAACACAAATTTAATATTTGTAGACTAAATGTTGTTTTCAATCCGAGCAATGCCTTGTGAGTATATTTCTGTGCTTATCGCCACATTCGCCCGTGCGATAACAAAATCAACGATAAAAGTGATTAGGTGCCGTAAACGTCCAACAATATCATACAGACAAAGCAAAATTAAATATTCTTGTCTTTATGTTTATTTATTTTTTTTTTTTTTTCGTTTTTTTTCGTTTGCGTTTGGACTTGTTCCTCAAAGCCAATCATGTTTCAAATGTGGCTAATGCACACCAGGTAGAAACGGATCGATAATTTATAGCTTATCATTTTTGCAATTCAATTTGTATTATAGGAACTTTGCTCTCGTATCTGCCCGATGAGTCAATATTTCACTATCTAAGCGGCTTACAAAAATAAATCAAAATTAATAAACAAATAAAAAATGTTAATCAATTGTACTTTTGTTTTAATTTGGTTTAGACATTGCCTAAATACTTTTTTTTATTGTATTTTACTTTTGAGAAACTATAACATGAAAATATTTTCAATAGTTATTAAATCATTTCTATATATTTTAATCCAGTTCGTTTAGTCTTTATTGGCTTTGAACTGGGTTTCTGTGTTACTAAGAGCCCTTATCTTGGATTTTGGAAATTAACAAATTACTGTAAAAATAATGTTTGATTTGCAAAATAATGGCAAATGCTGTAATTTTTACCAAATTTATAATTGATGCTTCCTTACCTGACTGTCTAGAACTAACAGACAAACTAAGACCGTTGAGCAAAAGTTTATATATTGCGTTTGGCTCTCAACTGAAATATGTTTTGACTTTGATAAGGGCTTTTCTAAACAGCTGTTGTCATATAAAGAAAAGCGTAAAAACAGACTATATTTTAATTATTCAGATACGAATATGTAGTAATATTCAACAAGTTTTTAAGTAGTATCTGTTGTTCATAACAGATATGAAGAGAAAACGTTCACGGTATCTGTAGCCCTATTTTAAATAAAATACACAAAATTACATTTAATAAAAATGTATGTGCTTTTTAGCTGATATATTAGATTTTTTATTTATTTGTGTTTTATGATGCGAAAAGGAAATCTAAAATAATTTTTAAAAAATATATCTGATTACTTTTTTAAAATAATTTTGTATAATCAGCAAGATCTTCTTTCGTTTTGTTGCTGGGATTCTGTGTGTCGCGGCGAATAAAAACAAACAAATGCGCTACTTTCTCACGATTGCCTTGAGAGGGGAACAGCTGTTCAGCATGAATGCCCACAAACACACGCACAAACACATGATAGAAACACAGATGTGGTACCGGTGCATACACACACAATATGAAAACGAAATTAAATTGCTATCAAAAGGAAGACACTAGAGATAAGAAAACATAAACCGGCGAAGTACCAGGCAGAGCAGCATGGCAATGATGCAAAGGTTAAAGCCAATCAATAAAATATATGAATATATAAGCGAACAACAAATGATGTGATGAGTATGAGGAGCAGCAGTTCGACAAGTTAAAATTTGCATATGTCCATATGTATGCATACGTATTGGCGAAGGTGTGTACACACATAAAGATATAACAAAATGTAGGTGTTGGCACAAACGGCGTGAAGAAATTTTACTAAATTACGAATGAACAAGAATGACCGAGCAAAAACAATATAGATGGATATTACAATAATCAGCATTATTTTAAGAAATTCATAGCCAAAATTCAAACACCGAAGTATGTATATGTATGTTCTGTTGGCACCACACACATACATGCACATACATACGTATTCAACTATATGCACATATTTGCTTTCGCTTTTCATCCACTTACGTAGCTCAATTCTGGATTTTTCGTACTCGCTAAAAATTGTCGTCGAGTTCTATTGCGTCAATTTTCATATGCAATATATTTTTTGCGTTTTCATTTGGATTTCTTGTTACTTCCGCGGCTCTGGAGCTTCCTCCGCTCACATACACAAGCTTACATACATATAAACTGAGATATAACACTACACATACAAATTTAAACTTGCACAAAAAACGAAACTGAACACACTAATACACGTAGGCGTAGAACGCGAAATACTGATTATTTTAACATATTATTAACGGAAATTATTGAACAACATAATAAATATACTTAATTGAATGTTACTAAAATGCTACGGTTGCTTCGTCACACAAAAGAATAATAACAAACGCCACGGAAAAATGCGCAAAGCGGAATGCAACAAGCAGAGGAATGAAATTTAATATTTAACGCAAATGTACACACTGAAAGCTAAGTTGGATATATCGATTGTTATTTCAAAATATCGACAAATTCAAATATTGTTACTTTTAAATTAATCTATCGCGTATTCAGATTGGCTAACATTAATTCTTCGATGTCCAAGGCATTTCCATTGTCTAAAGCCAACTTTTTCGAGTCATCATCAAGTCCAAGAGTTGTCAAAAAATCCAGCTCTCCATTTTCCGACAAATTATACATTCTACGATAAGAGGCTTCAATGTTTTCGTCCAGCATGCGGTCTACAATATCACCCGCCGAAATTGCCGTTTGATTCTCCATATGAGATCTGGACTGAGAATGAGCCTCTGCCTCTAGCGTAGACGTCTCGGCTCTTCCTATGTCATGGCCTTGGCCATGGGCGGCCATGCGTTGATTGAACTCCACGCTCTCAACGCCCATCTTGCAGAGCGCGCATTTGCTTTGGCCAATCTTTTGCTTCATTTTATGCAAGGCAATGCGATCTTGAGTGAGTAGCATGCGCTCCTGTGAGATCTGTGCCTCCTTCTCGCTCAGCTCTTGGGCGCGTTTGCCCAGCAGCTGCAGCTTGGCATGCAGCAGTTGCTCGGCCTCCCGAGCCTTCTGCTCGGCCGTCTGCAGACGCTTAATGGCCACGCGATAGGTGCTCGAGGTCTGCACCAGCTCATCCTCCTTGAGGTTGAGTGCATTTTCCTTTTCGAGCAGCACTCGCTTGCGTTGCTCCAACTCGCGCTGTTGTCTGTGGCAGCGCTCCCGCTGCTCATCGGCTTTCTTGATGGCATCCCGCGCCACCTGCAGCTGCGCCTCCACCTCCAATCGTTCCTTATCCAAGTCGCTCTGTTCATGCAGCTTGTGCTGCATCTCGAGCTTCTGCTGCTCCACTAACAGGCGATTGCGCTCCTGCTGTACATCCAGGTGCATGCGCTCAATTTCGGCTAGCTGCAGCGCTTTGAGCTCCTCCACTCGCTTCTCGTCGCGTTCCATTTGCTCACGATGGAACTGCTTCTCCCGCTCGAATGCCTTCTTCTCCGAGTCTATGCTGGCCATGCGCTGACGCAACTGCCAATTCTCTTCAGCTGTGTCCTTGGAGAGCCGTTCCAGCTGCAATTCCAATGTGCTCACTAGCTCCATGAGGCGTCGCTTCTCCTGGTCGGCGCCTTCCTCGTCGATCTTTAAGCGACGCTCCGCATCTGCCAAACGCCGCTCTCTCAATTCCAGTTGCTGCTCTCGTTCCTTTGTTGTGCTCAGGCCTTCGCGCA
Source organism: Drosophila navojoa (assembly GCF_001654015.2). The sequence continues at coordinate 142,807 of NW_022045982.1, forward strand.
GCTCTTGCAGATCATTGGACGCCATGCGCAACGTTTCCAAGTAGCTGCCATGGTCTCGCACCGTCGCCTGCTCCAGTAACTTGGCTTGCCTTATGCGCTCCATGTCCGCATCGTGCGAGCTACGCAGCGCGCGCAAGTCGTCCTCGTGGTCCTGTTTCAAGCTGGAGATTTGCAGTTCGTAGTCGCTCTTGAGTTTCTCCAGCTTATCTGTGTAGTACTCCTTCATCTCGGAGTTCTCCACCTTCAGACGCTCCTCCACTGCAGTCAAGTGCTGCTCCAACACCTTGAGTTGTTTTCTAATCAAAAAAACAAAAACACTGTGAGATCTTTGTGGACTTTAGTGGACTTACAGCAATTACTTGTAAGAGCTCTCGATCAGTTCGATTTCCTGCTCGTAGTTAACTCGCATGTTAGCTACCAACTCCTCCAGTCGCTGCTTCTCCAGCAAATGTCGCTTGACATCCGTTTCTAGCTGAAGCATCTTCTCCTTGCTCTCATCCTTGGCTGCCACAGAAACAGCTGAAACCTTTTCGCTTTGAGTGGGAGTTGTTTGGGTATCGGTGGTTGTGGCTTGTGCCACGATGGGCTGGCTCATCATCAGTTGAAGGTGCATATTGATGCGCTCCTGCTGGGCCTTGATATGCTCCTCCATTTGCAGTTGGCGCTGCAGCTGCTGCTGCAGCAGCGCTTGAAATTTGCGATCCTGTGTCTCTTGCTTCTGCTGCATCTCCACCAGGGCGCGCTCCTGGCTCTTCATTTGGGCTGCAATCGTCAGCTGAGTCTCCTGCTGCTGCAGAGCGGTGTAGCTGTGACTGCTCTCCAAGTTTAAGGAGTTTAGCATTAGGATAGTATGAGCTGTGCTATCCACAGAGGGTACAACGCTAGGCTGTTTCGCCTCCAGCTTTGGCTCGTCCGAGTCCGGAAGGCGCAGTATCTCTGTGCTATTCTTTGGAGTTGTTGTGGTTTCTTTTGGGGATTTTGGCGTGGGTGGGGAGGCAGCGCGTTCCAGCTCCTCCTCGGCAGCCGGAGACGCTTCTGCATTGTCGGAACTCAACCCCAGCCAGTCAGCCGTGCCGCGCTTTTTGGACACGGGAGTAGACATACCCGAAACATTGGTATTCGTCTCTTTGCCAAAGAGACCCAGGGGATCGGCATTCAGAATGGAAGACTGCACAGTTCCAGAGCTGCGTCTACCAGCACTTGCTGCTGTTTTGGGACGCGCCTGTGAATGCATGTTGGAGTTGTCTGTCGTGGTATCCGTCGACTGGCGGGACATTGAGGGCTTTGCCGTAGCTGGACGTTTATTTGCCGAATCGCTGTTGCTTACAATGTCATCAAAAATGTTTCGCTTAGGTTCTGCAGCGCCCAGTAAATCGTCAAAGAGACTTTTTCGTGCTGTTCCGCCGCTCTTTGGACGCTTGGGATCAAATCCCAACTCATCATCGTCGGCATCATCCATGGAGATTGAAGGCTTCTGTTTGACAATGCGCGGTGTGCTTGTTGTTGTTGATTTAGCACTGCCCTGTTTAGCAGCTGCTGCAGCTGCAGAATTCTGAGCATCTGATTCGCTCTCCTCTTTTATTCCGAATAAATCTTCGAGTTTCCCTTTGGCTTTGCTGGATTTTGGCAATTTTTTTGCTACGGCGCCACCGGCTGGCGCGTCGAAGAAATTGTCATTATCCAAGCTATTATCACTGAGTAGATCAGCCAAGGGATCGTCGCTAAAATTCATAATTGTATCTCCGTTGTTTACTAAAATGTTCAAAATGAGAATAATGAACAATTTGGGAAATGAAAGAAAAATCAACCGTTGCTTAGTAACGAATTTTTGTATTTTTTAGGCACATTTAATTTTCAAATATATGGAAACACTTGTAGTACAAACAAGCTGCAACAGGTTGAATTATTGAGCTGTATTGCAAACTCTAGCCTATCGATATAAAAATCAAATCGATAGTTTGCTCAAATACTTACATCACTAGCTATTCACCATCGATGCTGGAGTAAACAATTCGTGGTGTTTCAGTTTATTTATTTGTTTTATATAAAAATGAGTAATATTTATATCCAGGAACCGCCAACATCTGGCAAAGTACTCTTGAGAACTACAGTTGGTGACATCGATATTGAGTTATGGGCCAGAGAGTGTCCGAAAGCCTGTCGTAACTTTGTTCAACTCTGTTTGGAGGGCTATTACAACGGCACGACTTTCCACAGACTGGTTAAAGGATTCATTGTGCAAGGTGGAGATCCTAATAACGATGGCACCGGAGGAGAATCGATTTATGGCCACCCATTTAAGGATGAATTCCATTCACGACTGCGTTATTCCCGCCGCGGATTGGTCGGGATGGCGAGCTCGGGCAAGGACGACAACGGCTCGCAGTTCTTCTTCACCTTTGCGCCGACACCAGAGCTTGAAAACAAAAACACGCTCTTTGGCAAAGTCACAGGCGATACAGTGTTCAATATGCTCAAATTAGAGGAGGGTATCGTTGATCACCAGGAGCGACCCATGTATGCGCATCGCATAATATCCACAGAGGTTCTCAGCAATCCGTTCAACGATATCGTACCGCGTTCCTTACCGAAACCAACCAAAGTAAAAAAAAGCAAGAAAGAAAAGCAAGGCGTCAAGTAGGTATTCAATTTGATATATGTACCTTTGGGGCTTTTAATTATTACAGATTTAATAATGACATTTTAGAAACTTTGGACTGCTTTCGTTTGGAGAGGAGGCTGAAGGAGATGAACAGGAGACAACAATATTTGTAAAGCAAAACGCCGGCAAAGCCAAATCATTGCACGATGTCACGGATGATCCAAAGCTCAGCAAGGAAGCAATTAAAGTGCCCAAAAAAGAGCCTGAGTCCGAGCCAGAGCAGAACTACGAACACTTATCAGACGATTGCGAGGAAGAACCAGTTACCAAATCTTCTATCAATTCAGATATTATAAAAAGTAAACTGTCAAGAACGTCGAAGCCCACTTCGGCAAAGCAGCCAAAACGTGAAGATATCAAGAGTGAATCTGAGGATGATGAAGACGATGTTTTAATGACTCAGGAGGAGGAAAAAAACCAAAAAATATCAAAAGAAAAGTACGTGTTTAGCTTGAGATGTATACTTAATTTCGACTACATGGTTAATGTATTTCAGATCTAAAATCCGGGAAGAAATCGCCTCATTGAAACGACAATATCAAATGGATAAAGTCATCAAGGATAAGCAATTGTCCAAGGAATCCGAAAAGAATGCAAAGAAGGACGATATTAAGGGAGCGAACGAAAATCAATATATCAAAGATTTCATACAAACAAAAGAGAAGTACACAGCTAAAGCAAAAACTACGCTTAAAGGGCAAGGAAGGTTTGTACGCCATGTCTAAAATTGAGAGTGATAAAAACCAATTTTTTTTATTTTTCAGAGAGGAATTTACTTTAAGCCTGTTATCCAAGTTTAAATCTAAATTGAACAATCTTAAATACAAATCAAACTCTGAAGATGACGAAAAAGAGCCGAAGGATGTAGACGACAATGAAGTGGAAAAGGAAATTTCTGGGGATGATTGGCTTGCACACAGCTTGAATTTTAACAGTAATGTTCCTGTGCTGGCCAAAGATGCATCTACCAAAGGTGATGATTGGTATGATGTATACGATCCGCGCAATCCGCTAAATAAACGTAAACGCGGTGCAACCGATCATAGTAAATCCTCACAAAAGTCCAAGTCTTCTAGACAAAATTATAAATAAACAAGTAAGAAGACTCTAGTCGAGACTGCTCGACTAGGAGATACCCTGAACCCTCCAAGCTGATATTTTTATCATTCTGCACTTCTTTTATGCACGCACACATGCATTTACATGCATCCACCCTC
>NW_022045982.1:158571-192462 GCF_001654015.2 Drosophila navojoa
GTTCAGGGGATCTCGTAGTCGAGCAGTCTCGACTAGAGCTTTCTTACTTGTTACGATAAGACTTTTCTCCTTTTCAGTTTGCAGTGGCGTGTATTTTGATACAGATGTGGCAGGCGGTGTTATAGCTACACCCAACTATCCGAATAACTATTTGGAGCAACTCGACTGCACTTACCACATACGTGGGCAGACGGGCTACCTCTTGCGTCTTAATATCACGGATCTATCGCTTAGCGAATCACAAGACGAGGATCAGTTCAGTTATCTAGATGTAAGTAAAAGTAAGAGTAAGTAAGCATGACATGTTTAAGAAAATGTAACGGACCCACAGGTCTATCTGTCCCGGAATGAGAGTGCGAAGCAACGTTTTGTAAAAAATCTGACCAACCTCCTGATAGTCTCAGAGGACAACCAAGCTCGCCTGGTCTTTCACGGTGCCAGCAATCCGCAACGAGCTCGAGGCCTTCGCTTTCAATATTCCTTTATTCCAACAGCATGTGGTGGAGTAATGATAAGGGAAGTTCCTGAGACCTATCAAGGAGACGACTACTGCCAGTGGATTATTGAGGAGCCAGGGCAAAAACATCTTATGATTTCTCTGCAAAGCTTTTTCAACCAAATTGTGAACGTTCATATATATGATAATAGCACAGGCTCGGAAGGCAGACTCTTAAACAGTTACAATCTCCACGTATCAAACTCACAAAGTATTGATGAATACTTTAACTCGAATCTGGTAACAGTGAATGTTGCAGGTGTATCATCTACCTTGTACTTTCTCTACATCAGATATGAGATGGCCAGCCAAGGTACTGTGAGCTCGCGTGGTCAACAACAAATGCTCGCTTTAACCGATTTTATTTGCAGATTGTGTTATCAACTCGACAGCTCGCTTCGGAACCATTCAATCCCCGAACTGGCCTTTAAAGTATGCCTCTAACTCATACTGCACTTGGCTAATCAAGGCACCGCTCGGGCAACGCATTGAGCTGATGGTCCACAACTTTACGTTGGAATCCACGGCAGAAAGGTGCGCCGATGACTATCTGGAGATAAGGTAAGGTAATGATAGAAAAGTCATTATGTAGTCAATGTGGACAAACAAAAATCGATTTGCTTTACATTGTCTTGATGATAGGGTTAAAGATTGAACATTATACATATGTATATTGAATAACTGAATGTTAAATATTGAATGTCGGATATTAAAGGTTGATGATCTCTGATTGAAGATTGAATATTGATAATTAAAGACTGAATATTGAGCATAGAACCTTGAGTATTAAAGATGAAAGATTGAATTAATCGTAGCTATTTACCTAATTGATATATTTGATAAGAGCAATTGCTGAAAATTTGACGGGTTTCCTAGTGTAGTAATAGCTTAATACAGTAAAAAGTCTTATTAAACCCAAATTATATTTGAAATAAAGCTATTAAAATTGGACTCCTGAACTAGCAATTCAGATGGCATGCTCAGACAGAAACCCATTTAATTTAGAAATAATACCTACTGAGAAATGATATCTAATTTAAATTACAATTTTTTCATGCACAACTTTTTCTGCTTCTTCACGATCTTCTCTACGCCCGAATAGAAATGGCGATCAAAGTACGTCTCCGTTAATCGGTCTCTACTGTGGCAACCGGATTCCGCCGCGTATACCTTCCTTTGGCAATGCGTTGTGGGTGCGCTTTTGCTCGGACTCCTTTGTGGAGGAGGCCGGCTTCCGCATCACTTGGCAGCACATGGCCACGGGCTGTGGCGGCAAACTCAACTCGCCGACGGGTGCCATCCACTCGCCCCACAGCATAGAGGGCAACCGCGGAGCGCTGGCCTGCGACTGGCAGATCACTGTGGCTCAGGGCTCCACTGTGCAGCTGACTCTGCAGAGCCGGGACCCAGGTCTATGCAATGGTCAGTTGGCTATTTTCGATGGGCCCAACATCCGTAGCAAGCCTATGTCCTGGAACTGCAGCAGTGAGGGTCAACGGCTGCTATTGAGCTCCAGCAGCAATCACGTCCTGGTGCGCTATAACGTGGAAAAGGAGTCGCCGGAGGGCGTTGACTTTGTCTTGGACTACTCAACGAACTGTCGGGTGCGACTGGAGGAACTGCAAGGCGCCATCGAAACACCCAATTTTCCGGACAAGTATCCGGCCAACGCGAACTGTGAGTGGGACATACGGGCCGGGGCTAGAAGCAATCACATCCAGTTGGCATTCTCCCACTTGGCCGTCGAGCAACTGGGTCCAAGCAGCTGTGATTTCGACTATGTGCTGCTGGGCGACTACCGCGAAGAACAGCTGATCAGCGAGCGACGCCTGTGCCACGCCAAGGACTTTGACTTCACTAGCGTGGGCAACCGAGTCCTGCTTAGGTTCAGCAGCGACAACTCAATGGAGGCGCAGGGCTTTCGTGCTGAGTATAAGCGTCTAGGCTGCGGCGATGCGCTTCAGGGAACGGCCGGCTCCTTCGAAACGCCCAATGCACCCTATAGCGTAGATGTGGACTGCGAGTGGGTGATCACTGTGCCCGAGGGCAATCAAATTCGTCTGCTCCTCAGGGAGGTGCACATTGAGACGTCGCAGCGCGATTGCAGCGAGGACAATCTGTCCGTTCTCTCCGACAGCGATTCATCCCACCTCCTCTACAGCACCTGCCACGTGGAGTCCACCGTCCAGACGCTCATTTCGCCAGCCAACGAGATGCGAGTGCGCTTCCATAGCGGACCCCAACGCACCCGCAAATACATGAAAGCCAGCTATGTCATGTTCAAAGCTGCCTGCGGCGGCTATGTGAGCGCATCCAATGGGATTATAACCTCACCCGGCTTCTATGAGCCGGGCAACGACATCTACGACAAGGACTTGGAATGCGTGTGGAGTATTGAGGTGAGTTGCAAGCAGATTCTCTGAAACGGGATCGATAAGTGTACCAATACTTTTTTTGACTGTAAGACTAGAGAATATATGGACAGAAAAGTACTTAGAATAATTAAAAGCATACACAGAAGAATATGTAGCTCCAAATAAAGTAAAGCGAGAGATGAGAACATGAATAGAGAGGAATATACTCAATATACTCAATTAAATATAAGAGAAATACGTGGGCCTGTTGGCTTAGATACAACAGCTCTTACATGGACTCGAAGATTTCTGTCCGTGAATCTCTTACTCTCAATCTGATGCTCTTTGTATTTTAGGTAGCCGATTCCTATGGCTTCTTATTGATGTTTGACACCTTCAACTTGACCGGTACGCCCGATTGTAGAGTTGCCAGTTTGGAACTGTCGCACTTGAGCGACGACAATAGGAGCGAACAGCTGATCAAGCGGGTCTGTGGCGAAACGTTTCCCAGCATAAAGCTGGTTCAAAATCATTTGCGATTGCGCCTCAAGGTAACCGAAGGTTTTTGGGCCAGATTCTCGATGCGCTTCGAGCAGGTTTGCGGCGGAGCGCGGACAGACAGCGAGGGCTATCTGCGATCGCGTCTGGATGAGATATGTTACTGGAACATTTCGGCGCCAGAGGGCACCAAGGTCACTCTCAACATCCACCAACTAGAGTGCCAGCGCTGCGCCGCATCGGCTGGCAACTGCACGACAGGTCTGCGCCTACTGAATGCCCTAGACGAGGTGGTCTACTACGATCTCTGTGAGGAGCATCCGATGCAGCTTTTGCTGCCAACCAACAGTCTGATGATCCAGACGAGTGGCGTAGCCCTTGTGGCGTACTACTCAACCGTAGAGAGTTCCTGCGGCGGCAATATTACGTCTGTACGTGGCACCCTCACCTCACCCGGCTATCCGAACAGCTATCCGGCGAATGTGGAGTGCGTCTGGCAACTTGAAACGCGTGAGGGCAATGCCGTAGAGCTGAGATTCGAGGCAATGGACATTGTCAAATCGGAGCATTGCAATACGGACTTCCTGGAGCTGCGAGCCGGTCTCAAGGGTCCTCTGATTGGCCTTTACTGCGACAACGAGCTGCCCGCCGAGCCGCTTTTAGTCAACTCCACGCTGTGGATCAAGTTTCGCAGTCAGGCGGCCAGCACCGCCAGTGGCTTTAAGCTGCGCTGGAGCTATGGTAAGTACAACAGTAACTCAAAATTTCTATAAAACTGTGTAAACAAAGTAAACCCAGTCCTCTAAGATAAGGCATAACACTCTAGTGATATAGGTTTGAATTTTGTTAGTGCTGCCAGTAGGTTAATTTTCAACAGGGCCCTGTTAAGAAGAAGGAACTTCTTTATACTTAGAGCCAACTTGGTTTAATATCTATGTATTGAAATGTCTAATCAACTACTCCATTCATCTCTCGAACGCGTGTAATATAAATTGAGCATGATTTGAATTTCAGTACATGACAACGAATTGACGGAAGGCACTAATGGCACCATTGAATCGCCCTCAAAGGTCTCCATACAAAGTGACGATCAACCCTACAGCTGGCGCATCATTGCAGATCGCGAGCGTGTGGTTACTTTGAGTTTCAGGGAATACAACACCGGGCTCCTGGTAAGCACGTAATATAACATAGAGAGAGCTTTGGTTGTCTTAAGAAAATACAATCTGCAGCTATTCGATGGCTATGATGACACAGCGCTGCCTGTTAGCATACCGGCCTCGCCCTGGCAGTTCACGTCGAGCAGCAATGTGATCTACCTGAAGACTGTAAATAAGGACTTCGATCATTTCCGGGTGCAGTGGCGCGTACTTCGCAGCGAGGAGGTCAAGTCAAATATGACTTTGAAGAGTGAAGTGTGCAATAGGGTATATACTTTGGATAATGGGATGGTTAGACTCAATTCGCCCGGTTATCCCGGCTACAAGCCGAACCTGAACTGTGAGTGGACCTTCGTGCCAAAGGACCCATCGAAGCACGCGTACGTGGATATCTTTGAAGCTAGGCTGGAGGTCACAATTGAATGCCAAATGGATTACCTGAGCGTACAGACCTCGAGCAATATGATCGACTGGCCGGAACAGTTGCGCATCTGCAATAGCAGCGCGTATGATGGAAAACGGATAAGCCGTGTGCACGGCACTCCGAATCTCAGGCTACAATTCGTCACAGACGCCACGATTAATGGCACCGGCTTCAGGTCCATTGTGAACACAGAATGCGGCTCCAACATGACCGGACCCGTGGGCACCATCCTGAATTCGTATGCGCAAAGGCTTCAGAGCTTCAATGAACTCGGCTGTGAGTGGCACATTGAAGTGCGTCGAGGTCGAGTGATTGAGATCACGATTGAATACAATGAAACTGCACGGAATACCAGCTGCTCGCACTACGGTATTATCTACGATGGCCTGGACGCGTACGCCCAACCACTGGCGCCGGGCAAGTTCTGCAACCAGTTGGGCTATAATACGGTGCGCAGCTACCGGACCAGCGGACAGCATGCGTACATTCGATACGTTTATCCCTCGACAAAACTCAACTTCCAGCCGGTGCAGAGCAGCTGGAATCTGACGTATCGCGAGTTCAGTGAATGTGATGCAGAGGTTCGTCTCACCCACCTGGCAAGCAGCTATAACATCAGCTCTCCCGGCTACCCCTATTATCCGCATCCGCACTCCGACTGTACCTGGGTGGTTGTCGCACCGCCTGGTGAGACCATTGCAGCCACTTTCGTTGACCGCTTCGCCCTGAGCCAGCGCAATTGTGACAAGGAGTTCGTTGAGCTCTACGATGGCAGCACAACTCTGGCTCGCCGACTGCTACGCACCTGCCGAAGTACAGGCACCATATACAGCTCCAGCAATCTCCTGCTGGTGCACTATCAGACGCAGCTGAACGAACCACACGGTGGCTTCCGGCTGAACGTTTCTCTTAGCAGGTGCGGCGGGCAGTTCACCGCACGGAGCGGCATCATCCAGTCGGAGCACTATCCCGCACTAGGCGGTTATCCGAAGCCAGCGGTCTGCGAGTACAGCATCCTGTCAACGGCGAATACACACATTCAATTGAACTTTACTGATCTCCATTTGCCCTTCGCGGCGTCATCAGATGCTGAGGCGCTCGATCGCATTGAAATTCTGGATACAAACGATGAGCGGGGCATCATCATGACACTATTTGGCAATAGGAGCGCTCCCATGCCAATTACCTTGACCACAAATCAGGTGGTACTGCGCTTTGTCACGAAGCAGCTGGATAACAAGTATCGGGGCTTCAAGCTGGAATATCAATCTCTATTTGGGTCCTGCCATCGGACAGTGAACGCAGCGAGTGGAGAACTGGAACTGAAGAAGTCTGAGCCCACCAAGTACTTACGGTTTTGCACATGGCGTATTACGGTGCCTAAGGGTCAACGGGTACGTCTCGAGCTATTCAATCTGGATGCATTCAGGTCCTTGAATTCAACGTGAGTAATACGGCTTGCAATTATTTACATCTATTGTTTGTCAAATTGAAATTTATATTTTCCCTTCCTTCTCCCTTCCCAACTGATTTTTAGGACCTCGTTTAGGTTTTACAACGATCCCATCTTGTTGTCCAGGATAACAGCGTTTATTCCACAAAATTACAGCTGGGATGGCGTTGTTAGCTCCACAGACAATTTCATGCTAGTTCGCATCATGATCTCGGCTCAGCCGGTTACACTACGTGCGCGCTTCACCTCGACTGAAGCCTCGCCATGTCCGGACGACATTGGCAGCCGGCCAAGTGGAACAATATCCAACGAAGGTCTGGAGCATCTGCCCACGTATTACTGCACGATTAACTTTGTCAGCAGTCCCGGTGTAACGACTAGCTTTACAGTGCTGGAGTATCGCAGTAGAAGCCAGCGGCAAAGTGTTCTCCTGAATGATGATGTCGTTTACAAGAAGATGAGCTTGATCACAGCGAATGCCACCTATTCGCTGGCCACCACAGCCGGCCACTTGACGCTGATGAGGCAGACGAACAGCGATAGTACACATTTCCGGGCCACTTACCGTCGTTACGCATGCGGTGGACACGTGGAGTTGGCTGAGGGCACCGTCATTGAACTACCCCAACTGGTTGAGCACTTTGGGCAGCTGGAGTGCGCGTGGACACTGATTAAACCCATCGGATTCGAGGTGAACGGCAACTTGAGCCTCAGCGATAGCTGTGATCGCGAATATCTGATGATATCTGATCAGAAAGTCTGCGGTAGTGCATCGAAACTGAACACCACACTGTTGAATTCGCTAGAGATCAGGCTTCTCTACCATGCGACGGAGTATCGTGCCGAAAGCACTCCGTTCCGACTGCAGACCAGCAAGCCCGAGTCCCTTGGAGGCTGGGGAAATATAATAATCGTCGGGCGACAGCCAACACCGCCTATCAAAATAGACGCCCAGAACTATAGAAACAACATTGAGCTCAGCTGGGAGTTCCGAGCACTGGGAAAGCTGTCACTGCAGCTGGAATTTCAAGGAAGATTTTTCATTGAAATGTCGCCCAACTGCAGTCACGATAGCCTGGAGGTGCTTCAATTCCAGCAAGGCATGTGGCAGCCCCTGGCCAAGTACTGCGGCCGCCAGATGCCCGATCCGCTCTTTATTTCGGCCAGCAGAATGCGAGTTGTTTTTCGCACCGACGATCAGATCACAGCCGACGGCTTCACCTTTGTCGTCTCGCCCAGCTGTGACACTAAGCTGGTAGCCAGCACAGAGCTGCAAACGCTGATCTTCCTAAGGCTGGCCCGCCTGGCGGACAGGGAGTGCAGCATTGAGATTACCACAGATACCAAGCATCAGCTGCTGGTCAGTGTGGCTAGCAGATCCAGAACGCGCCTCTCCTCACAACTCTGTCGCCTAGCTGGCTTTATGGCCTATCGGCTAGATGGCGAGCACGAGGAGGAGCAGTCGCTGGGCAGGCAATGCCCCACTTTCGAGGTGACCGGCTACAAGAGAATACGCATTGTGTACACGCCCCAGCTGATGACAAGTATCACCTGGGAGCTACAGTATCAGCTGCTCGAATGTGGCGGCGATTACCGGGCGCCCTTTACGCTGCGTCCGCCAGTCGGCATCGCGAACGGGAGGAGCTGTGAGTGGCATGTGATGGCGCCACCACAGCACGCGATTCTCATGCGTTTCAAGTACTTCGACATTGATAGCAGCCAACTCTGCCAACTGGGCCATCTGAGCATCTATCGGGGTAATGCGGTGAGTGAAGAGCAGCGTCTCGACCGCCTCTGCGGCAATCTAACCAGTCCCAGCATTATGGTGGACAGCAACCAGGCAACCATTGTGTACAAATTGTCTGAATACCAAGAGCAAAGCGGCAGGGGCTTCTTGGCAAGCGTTCACTTCACCCCCGATTGCAATGAGCGCCTGGCGTTAAGCGAGGGTAACACACGGATGAGTCTGGTGCGGCACTACCAACTGAATGCTACCAATAGCACCGAAGACCTGCAGTGCTTCTTCCGGGCCAGTGCAGCGCCCGGCTACCGGCTTTCAGTGTGGCTCAAGCAGTTGCAGCTGAACGCGAATCGCTGCCAAAGGGAGAGCTGCAACACGCTGGAGGTGATCGACGGCTTTGATAGGGGCAGCACCAGCATGGGCATCTACTCTGCCGTCGACGGCAATGGCACCAAGCTCTTCAGCTCGACCCCGGATTTGCTGATTAAGCTGAGTGGAACTGTGGCTCAACCGAATGGAATTGGCTTCGAGCTAATTCTGCAAATGGAGGCCACTGTCTGCGGTCAGTTGCAGTACAATCTGCTCGGGAATGAGGTGAGTAACAGATCCTAACAACCTTGGACACTCGCTTTGCCCACTCACACGCCCTAACATCACAGACAGTGAATATTCGCATGAGCAACGTGAACCAAACCAGCTTGGGAGGCAGCATCCACTGCATATGGGACTTCAAGGCGAATGCTCCGTTTGAGCTTCACCTAAAATCAGTTCAGCTCCAGGATGTCGCCCAGTCGACAGGCAAATGCATCGATTACCTGCTCCTTTCTATGCAAAGTGTAAGTCCATTAAAAACTCAATCAAATGAATAATGGTCTAATTGTTGCTATTCTCAGGACGGGAATCAGTATTTTTGCGGCCAGTTTCGTAATACTGTTGTGGATATTGCCAATGGAACCAGGTTCAAACTGATATTCCACAGCAGCAGACAAGGAGTAGTGGACTTAATTGATATTTCACTTCAGCAAAAAGCGAGTAGGTCAATGCAATTAATAGACTGTATGAATAACTTTGAGATAGCACATATGAGTGTACATGTCAATATCTATATCTCTATGGCTATCCATTCTTCTTCGGCTTAAAAATCTGAAAATCTTCTTCCTAAATTATCTCTTCAACTACATATTTCATAGAAGGGCATTTTTAAAAATAAAAACTACATTAATTTCAGATTGCAATCGCACTTACAACGCCCTAAGCGGCATGATTTATTATTATACGAATAATAAATTGGAGATAGGCAATTGCACGAACTATATACGAGTACCAGATAAGTATTTCTTGACATTCGAAATAATGTACATCACACTTGATCTAGGATCAAACACCTCCTCCTTCAATGTAAGTAATTCACTTATTTCTTTAATAATTTTTTAAATATAGTTCCTACATCCTTTAAATTCTTATTGATAAATCCATTTACAGTTGACGGATCTTCAGACAAATCGTGTCATCTATAATGTCACACACGGTGAATATGGTACATTCTTATCCGTTCGTAGCACAGCAAATGCCATTCGTCTGTCGGGTTCGGGCGTAAGGTTCTTACAGCTGGCATATTACTCAACCAATAACAAGTCTCCCCCGGGCTGTGGAGGTGAGCTTAATGGGGTAGAAGGTACAATCTCGAATCCGGACTACGATAATCGGAACTATTCGGACTGCAGCTGGCGTATATCTGCGCCAGGGGGTAAAACGCTACAATTTAGTTTCAGAAGTACGTTCCACATAGCATTTCAAATATACATTTGATATTCGACTAATCGAATTTTCTATCACTCAGTGTTTGATATGGGCTCCCATTCCAACTGTCAACTGGATAATATAAAGGTTTACGAAGTCTTGCCCGACTTTAGCGAGAAGCTGCATTACACTTTCTGTGGCCAAGAGGAGCCGGAAGCATTCTTGGTGAAGTTCAATCAAATTAGAATCGTGGCCAAAAAATCACCCAACTTTAATGGAATCGGATTTCGATTGTACTTCTTCAACATGGTAGAGTAGCTCCTTTCGAGCTACGTTCAACATTATTATAAAATACACATCTATATGTATTTGATTTCAACTTAAATAAGGAAATAGTCTATATCCAAATACAAATACCATAATAGTAATCCCTTATAATCTTAATGCTTGCTTTTCTTTTTCTTGGACTTGTGCTTTGATTTCTCGCTCTTCTTCGACTTTTTCTTGGCCTTCTGTTTCGACTTCTTGGATTTTTTGGAGCTGGACTTCTTAGACTTTGATTTCTTAGCCTTCACATCGCTGTCGTCACTGCTGGACTCGGTGCTATCCTCGTCGCTATCTTCGCTGCTGCTCAGCGTGCGTTCCACCCACTGTTCAGCTTTGCGTTTCTTCGGCGCATGTTGCTGCCAGAGCTGTTGCAGCTTGGCATCGATGCTGGCCTCGGCCTGGACTTCGGTGGGTTTCAGCTGGCTAGGCAGCTTTGGCCCGTAGAGGTCCACTTGAGGCACCTCTGCCATGGCCAATTCACGATCGTTTTTCAGTCGCTCCTCACGCGATTTATACGCAATCTTCAACTTGTTGCCAGCAATTGGCGCAAACTTCGGTGGCGCTGGCTCTGTCGATTTGTCCATCTGCTCCTCCGCTGGTTTGAACAGTGCCGCAAATATGCCGCGCGGAGGTGAATTATTCCGCAACAAATTTACCGCCGCCGCTGATGTGGCTGTTGCGCTTGGCAACCCCAAGGCAGCTTGCATTTCCTTAATCTTAGCATCCCTCTGCAGCTCTTGCGGCTCTCCCTGTGCCACTGCTGTGGAATTTGTGTCCTCGTCGCTGTCATCGAATATGCTCTTGAAGAGATCAGTCTTTTCGGAAATGGGCTTGTCCCGTGCCGCTTCCACAGCGTGTTCAAGTGGTGTCTTTGGCACAAATATGGGCTTGGAAGCTGTGCTATTAGCAGGCTCCAGTGGCGGTTTAACTTCTGCTTCTTCGACAGGAGCTGTTGGTGTTGGCTTCGAAGTCGACAGCGTCAATTGCTCCCGCTGCTGCTGTCCCTGCTGCTGCTTGGGTAGCTCGATGTGCTTGGGTATGATTGTGGGTGTTTGGAAATTCGCTTTGGTATTGACCGAAGTCTCCAAATAATCAAATATGGACATTTTGGCTTTGCCTTTTAATGCATTTTCGACTTCCGGCAGAGCACCACCAAAGGGTTCCGCGATATTGTATCGCTTGCATAACAATGCGCTAGGCTTCCACATAACCTTCGTGCGTTTCATAACAATTTTAAGCTTTTCTTCTGGTTGGACATCTTGTTTTGCATTCCCTTCCTGCACCGTGGCCTCTGAAACAAATCTGTCGAGCATGAGACCAGCTAATGGTCGATATATCTTGGATGCCTGCATGAACTCCTTTTTTTCCATTTCACGATCCCACAGAGAAAGCGTAACTGGCTGTAACTCAGCCAGAAATTCGGTAATTTCTTTATCGTCCTTAAGATTTGCTGCCAGAAACTTTTCATAGCGTTGCTGTTTAGCTTCGTCTGCAAGAAAGGGCTTGAAACCGCTCGAGGGTTGGCTAGATGCTGGAATTAAGAAATTATTATATAAGTAATCCCGCTTCTCGGAATCAATTAGATAAATACCTAGATTCTTCGTCTTGCTGGCAGCCTGCGCCTGGAGTGCAGTGTTCGATTCTTTTAGCTCTTTGCTGAGCTCGACTGGCGCCACAGTCGCTGCCGGCAGCTCCTCGCCAGCTGTGGTAATGAGTCCCCCCTTGGTGAAATTGCTACTCTTTGCGCTAATTAGTTCAAGCAGAGATTTGCTGCGTTCCTGTTGCTCCTGAGTGCTCACACTGCTGGCCGTCTTAAAGGGATTCTTTTTGACTTGTGACTCACCGAGCAGTTGAGCACGCTGCTCCGGATTTAGATCATGCCTACCTAGGCCTGCCTTCTTATAGTCCGTTTCGGCTATTTTTCGCGCTCGCTCTGCATCCAAGGGCGTAAAACGACTGCGCCGCTGGAGCCAATTGCGGGGCTTAAAGTCACGAGGCAAATCGATTACAAACGGTTTATTGTGGGTGATGTTACTCTTGTCCTCACTGAAGCCATCGATCACATGACGCTGTTGCACATACTGCGCTTTCTTCTTTTGAGGCTGTTTGTCCGCCAAGGAGAAGTCATAGCGAGTCATGTCGTCCTTTGCATAAATATCCTCGTCCTCTTCCTCGAATGCTCCCACGCCAAAGGCCTGACCGCGTATGGAAAACGGCTTCTGTTTAGTCGCTGTCTCCAGCTGGCCAAACAGATTAATGTGCTGCATGGGTGTTGCACTGGTGCTGCTCTTTGATAGCACTGGAGCACGGCTGAGACCTGAGTAGCTCATGCCAAAGCGATTGTCTTTGGGGGTGTAAAACATGGGCTCATAGTCATCAGGCGCAAAGGTAATATCCTCATCGTCGTCCTCGTCCTCACTATCCTCATCGTCAGCTGCATCTTCCCTGTTCTGTTGCTTTGCCGAGCTTGGAAGTCCCTCATCGCCGTAATGGTCCAGCAGGTATTGCTCCCTTTTGTTACGCGCCGTCGCCTGTCGTTTTTCTTTGCGCGTTTGGCGCGGTCCGACACCCTGTCCTGGCTTCCAACCCATGCTCTTTAATATACGCACAGCAACCTTATCACGTACGGGACGTAAAAGCTGTTCCAGGACAGGCACACCAGGAATGGGTCCAGCCACCTGTGGCTGCATCGGCTTACGCTTGCGCAGGCCCGTTCGCTGCTCTTGCTCGCTCTCCTTGGAAAATTCATCTCGTGTGCGTATGCCCTGGGGGGCTATTCCGAATTCGCCCAAATCTTCATTGTCCATGAAGTCTTCGGGTCGTTGTTCCACTTTGCTTGCTTTTTCGCCTCGTGAACTCTTGAAATTCTGTGGCGTCCAACCTTCCAGTGAGCCAACAGTATTCCAAAAACCAGCACTAAAGCCCCCAGTAAAGGCACCATGAAACCGGCGTTTACCATTTTCATCTTTAACGATTTGGTCTTCAATGGCAAGAGGTTTTTTTGCGGGAACCTCGTCTGAAAACATATATAGTTAACTTAGTCTATTGTATTTTCACAGTATTTACCTTTCTCAAGTGGTTCCAAGGGTGTGCCAAACCGATGTAAATGGTTATCCTCGTCCATATTTATTTAAAAGCATGCAGAATTGCGCTTGCTTAAAATTTACGGCGCTTTTAATACGCGCTCAGCTGGCCAATAAACGTAAACAAAATTTCAGGGCTGCCAGATCGGCAAAAATCATCTAAGTATTTTATTTTTAAAGCCACTTTGCGATATATTGATGCTGTTCAGAAATCATCGTTGAAAATTAATAACTCACATCTCTACCTCACAGCTGTTCAGCTCTGTAAATTTGCGAATTTAGAATTTTCGGAAGAATTACTTTGCAAATAGTGAAAACATTTGCTTTTGTTTTATTTTAATTGTAAGTATTGTATATGTGTGTGTGTTATGCATACGCTTTGCATCGAATACATGTAGCAATTATTGCTAGGCATCAGTGAGTACTGCTCTTTTGGTGACTAATGATGTCAACATTTTTCGGTTTCTCTTTCCAATCAGCTACCTGGCGTTAGCCATATTTAAAAGCTGGACGTGACTGCAGTAGCTGTATAAAAAACTGAGGTAAGTTTTGCAATTTGATTTGCAATATGCAAATACATTCGAATTTAATTCTAATGCGTTTATTTTTTGTCTACGAACATACACACACACTCACATACACACGTGCACGTTTTCCAACATATACATATAACGTCATCTAACGCCAGTTTTATAACGCACACACGCACAAAACTGGCCCAGGTGACGGCAGTGCATCGAGATGTCGGAGAAGAACATAAAAGTGGGCGCGCGGGTCGAACTGACCGGCAAAGAGCTGTTCGGCACGATCGCCTACGTTGGCATGACCAGCTTTGCCGTTGGCAAGTGGGTGGGCGTGGTGCTGGACGAACCGAAAGGCAAGAATAGTGGTTCTATTAAGGGACAGCAATATTTCCAATGCGACGAAAATTGTGGCATGTTCGTGAGGCCCACACAGCTGCGAGTGATAACACCAGCGCCAGAGAATGCACCCGGCAGCGGTAGTTCAGGCACTGCCACGCCCACGCCGCAACCCACAAAGGCACGGCTTAGCGGATCACGCACCTCACTCTCATCCAGTCGCCAATCATTGCTTGGTTCACGCACACAGCTAACCACGTCATTAAATGAGCGAACGAGCTCTAATAGCAACTTGGCAACACGAAAGTCGCTCGCGCCCCAGAGCAGCAAAGATAAGGATGCTACCAGTACAGGACCAGAAGCCGGTGCAACAGCATCAGCAGCAGCATCCAAGCGCGCGTCGTTTGTAGAGACCGGTTTTCTAGAGATACTCAAGCCACAGTTTACGCCATCGCAGCCAATGCGTTCGCCTTCGTTTACGACGCCCCCAAATGCAACAGAGGACAAAGTGGCCTTGTTGGAGGCGCAAAAGATAGCCGCAGAGCTGCAGACCCAACTGGCCGATGTCACCGAGAAATTAGAGACGCTCAAGCAGCGTCGCAATGAGGACAAAGAACGTCTACGCGAATTCGATAAGATGAAAATTCAATTCGAGCAACTGCAGGAGTTTCGCACCAAGATCATGTCAGCGCAGGCCTCGCTGCAAAAGGAGCTGCAACGCGCCAAGCAGGAAGCAAAGGATGCCATCGAGGCCAAGGAGCGTCATGCCCAGGAGATGGCCGAGCTCTCCGACAATGTCGAAATGATCACGCTCGATAAGGAGATGGCCGAGGAAAAGGCCGACACCCTGCAGCTGGAGTTGGAGTCAAGCAAGGAGCGCATTGAAGAGCTACAGGTGGACCTCGAACTGCTGCGTTCAGAAATGCAAAACAAGGCTGAGACAAATATAACGGCCGCCGATGGCGGCATGTCCACCTACGAATTTAAGCAGCTCGAGCAGCAAAACATACGCCTCAAGGACACACTGGTACGACTGCGAGATCTAACGGCACATGACAAGCACGACATTCAAAAGCTGACCAAGGAGCTGGAAATGAAGCGATCCGAAGTAGCCGAACTGGAACGCACAAAGGAAAAGCTCAGCTCGAAGATCGATGAGCTGGAGGCCACAGTCGCCGACTTGCAGGTGAGCTAAATACTTTTACTCTTACCTGTAGAAACAATCAGGCCTGTTCTTGAAATTCGATTCCCAACTAACTGAATTTATATTTTATCTAAATTTGTTTCTAATTTTATTTAATTCCAATTTTTTTTTTTGTTAAATTACAATTTCTGTATATTTTCTTTTTTTATTTCAACCATTTCTCTACTGTCTTAAAATACCTTAAACATCCATTTGTCATAGAAAAATGAAAATAACATCGTAGAGAGATTATGAGGAAGAAATGAATATTTAAATATTCATATTAAAAAATCAATACATATGGAGTTTTTTAGGGAGTTCCCTTGGACCTTTTTAATTTATTTCTATCGCAATTGCAAATATTTGATTCTGTTTTGATTTTGGTTTACCGCATTAAATTTAATGTTCTCTTTCTATAAAATTATCAAATGGGAACAGGCCTGAATATATGTTTTATGTATATGTTTTTATTCTATTTCAAACACGCTCATAACAGAGACTTTAGTTTAATTATGTTTTAAGCTTTTCTGCTTTCGCTTGCTTTACTCGGCTCTGCCGCTCTATTTTTATTACACATGCGCACAATTTTTCTTGCCTTTGTTTTGCTTGGCTTTGCTGTAGCAGAGCTCCAGCTGAGCTCTTCACGAACATTTCTTTTTGCAACACTGAAATGTCTAAGATCTGCTGTCTTTCGCTCCAAACTATAAATAAAATGTGCAATTTTTCATTTAATTTCTTTGCCGGCATACATTAAATAAAATACATATGAAACGGTTGCAGGAGGTAATTTCCAATTGTTCAAGTTTATGTCGAGTTTCATATCATTCGTTTCATTCATTTCCCCAAGAGTTCCCGACAGTTTTCATATTACGCTAAGCATTTCTTGCATTGTCAATTCAAAGACCTAATTTCACACAAGAAACAAATATTATTGCACTTCTCAAGGAACAAGTCGATGCTGCGCTGGGCGCCGAAGAGATGGTGGAGCAGCTGGCCGAGAAGAAGATGGAGCTGGAGGACAAAGTGAAGCTGCTGGAGGAGGAGATCGCACAGCTTGAGGCACTGGAGGAGGTGCACGAGCAGCTGGTGGAGAGCAACCACGAGCTGGAGCTGGATTTGCGCGAGGAACTGGACCTGGCCAACGCCGCTAAGAAGGAGGTGCTGCGCGAACGCGATGCCGCCATTGAGACCATCTACGATCGCGACCAGACCATCACCAAGTTCCGCGAGCTCGTCCAGAAGCTGAACGAGCAACTGATCGAGCTGCGAGAGCGCAGCTCCAACAATGATCAAAAGTCGCTGCAAGATCCCAGCCTCAAGCTGGCCACCGAGACCATCGACTACAAGCAGATGTTCGCCGAGTCGAAGGCCTACACGCGCGCCATCGACGTTCAGCTGCGCCAGATTGAGCTGAGCCAGGCCAACGAGCATGTCCAGATGCTGACCGCCTTCATGCCCGAATCGTTTATGAATCGCGGCGGCGACCATGACTCCATATTGGTCATACTGCTAATCTCGCGCATTGTGTTCAAATGCGGCATTATCGTCTCGCAGACGCGCGAACGTTTCCCGGCCGTGGAGGCGGTGACCCGCGAGGCCGTCACCCAGGGCCATGCGGTGCAGCAATATGCCTTCAAGTGCCGCCTGATGCACTACATCCACAATCTGCAGTGTGCGCTGCACCAGATCCTCTACGGCCTGAACAGCTGCCAGCCCGATACGCTGCTGCGCGCTGGCAGTTCGCTGCCGGAGATGGTGGCCCAGGAGAAGATTGTCGACGGCATTATTGAGCTGCTGAAGTCGAATCAACTGGACGAGAACAGCACCACGGACAACATCGAGAAGTGCGTGGCGTTCTTCAATGCCATGAACTCGGTGCTGCTGGCAGGCGAACAGCTTCTGAACGAGACCCAAATGATACGGGACTGTGTGGCCTCGCTGAGCGCTGCCTGTGAGTCCATACTGAACGATACGGCCATTGCCAAGGTGATCATCCAGGAGGCGGGCGCCGCCAGTGACTCGATGCTGCTCATACAGTTTCTCAACGAGCACATGGAGAGCATCAAGCAGCAGGTGAAGCTGATCAAGCGACGTCTGCCCAACGATCAGCATGTGATCAAGTGCGGCCTGTCGCCGCACAAGATGGATGCCATGCGGGCGCTGGCCCAGAATATCAGTCGCATCATGTCCGCCATGCATTTGGCCACCAAGCAGGCGTTGGCTGCCATCGTGGCCAACATTGAGAGCGACAATGCGGCGGAGCACACGCTGCCACAGGACAAGTACTGGTCCCTGTTGTCGGCGGCCTGTGAGCGCATCTATGAGCAGGACGATCGCGGGCCAACGCAGAACTTTAAGGCGCTGCTGGGTCAGGCCAATGCGGATCTGCAGCACATTGCCCAGCACCTGCTGGACAAGGAGTACGAGATTATGTCTGCGGCCGGCGCAGCTCCACGTCCCCAGACGATCAGTACGCCTCTCAGTCAGCGTTCGCAGCTGATCAAGAAGCAGCTGGAGCAGAAGAATGTGCTGGCGGCAACGCTCGAGAATCGCGAAGCGGACATCAAGCAGCTCAAGCTGGCGGCCAAGATGAAGCTGAACGAGCTGAGCGAAATGCAAATACGCAAGGATCTCGCCGAGAAGAAGCTGAGCGTGCTGCAAGACGAGTACGAGCATGCGGTCAACAAGTGGAAGCTGCAGTACGAGGAGACGCACAAGAAGCTGCTGCAGAAGGAGAAGGAGTTCGAGGAGACCATGGATCATCTGCAGAGCGACATAGACGCGCTGGAGAGCGAGAAGAGCGACCTGCGCGACAAGCTGAAGCTGAACACCAGCGCCGGCAAGAGTATGACCTCTGACTCGCACTCCTCGCTCCACAATCTGTCCGCGACGGGCACGAGCAGCGCCAATGTCAGCTACACGACGCCCGCTGGCACCGCTCCCCTGGTGGCCGAGGAGCTGCAGCTGCTCAAGTGCGCCTTCAACAATGAGCGCAACGAGCGCATGCGGCTGCAGGCGCAGGATATGCGCGCCAAGCTAAAGCAGCTAGAGCCCATCTATGTGCCCCAGCCGCAGGATCAGCGGATCAATGCGCTCGAGTCTCAGCTGACCAAAATGAAGCACGCTTGGGTGCTGTCCCTCCTGCAGGTGCAGGCCAAGGGCAGCGGCGGCATGTCGGCAGCCAATCTTAACACCGTCGCGCTGCAGCGCCGCAATCAGCCGCTGCCCCCGAAGGCGGAGATCCGCACGCGCGCCTCCCGCCTCGCCTCGGACATATTGACAGAGTATCTGCAGCGGAAGCCACATCGTGCGTCAGCAGGAGAATTCGCCGTCTTCCCCACCGTCGACGTGAAGCGAGTGCTGCAGATTTAAGTGCTTCAGCAGGGGGCGGGGCAATAGCTAGGCTAGGTTTATAAGTGCGCAAACATTTTAGAGATTGCAAATTGCCTAGGAATGTGATGTTGCATCGCTTCATGCAACATGAACTCTGGGCAAGAGCTCGCCTCTTGCTCAACGTTCACGTAGCATTGGCGCGTTTGGCACTCCACATTGCTTGCAATTTGTTTTTGGTAATAGTACACACGCTTACGCCGAAGCAGTTTGTATCCAGCTTTCCTCCAACCCAGCTCGAGCTCCCACTCCAGCTATTAACATCCACTAATATTCCCTGTATCCTTTCCCAGAATCTGCCTTACGTGGGGGCCGCTGCATTATTGCTGATTGTTGTATTTGCACTTTGGCTGCGCTTTCGCAGCGACGTTCGATTTGTGTGGAACCTGCGTTGACCCCATCGCTGGCGCTGAGGCGATCCTGCTTGCATGCATCAGATGCGTGCCCATATACATATATATTTGATTGGTATTTAATTTATGTTTGTATCATAATGTATGTCAACTATGTAACCCTGTGTATCCCTAACGAGGCCTCTAATGAAATCAACTCATGCGAACATTTTTACAAACATGTATTATCTATGAAGCGAGAACTATGTGAATAAAAGACACCTACAACATAACTAACTTTCATCTTGTAACTAAAATGGATATGGAATCAAACATAGTTTGCATATGACAATTTATATAAATATCTATATATTTATATATACACATACATATTATATTCAAATAAACGAGTATATTTTCCAGATGTTGCTTAACAAATCCCAACTGTGTTTTTATTTTAATCAAGGTGTTAACTAAAAAAACAATTTTTTTTTTTTAATTATTAGCTTTTTCTAAACACATTTAAATTTATTTATCATTCGGCATATTGAAAATGTAATACTATTATTTATTAAAGTTTTCTTTGATCTAATTAATCTCTTTTGAAAATATATAGAATTTATACAAATAAATGTATATAGCTTAATAAATAAATACATTAAAAATGAATTCTCTTGTTCAATTATAAATTTCGATTTTTGCTATAAATAAGTTTACATTTTTGCAATATTAATAAAACTTTACAAATTTCCACACATAAAAAAACCCACAACACAGAGCAGCCAGCTGTGGAACGTAAGCACTTACCATCCACATTATTCGATTGGCGCTCTTAAGTTCCATCAACAACAGGTCGGGCGAGAGCACGGTTTTTTCTCTTTGCCAGCAGCGCTCTCTGTGCAGCTGTCTCTTTCTAGCATCATTATAAAAATAACAGCAGCAACTCAATGCCGCTTGGTTACAGCCAACAGCCACAAAGCCAACAACAACAACTACAAGCATAATAATGACGACGACAACAACAACTACAACAGCTGCAATAGTCATAGAAACTATTACATTAGCCGACCATAAACCATGATGGTCACAAAAGTAGAAGAGCCCGCCCCTCGCGCTGCCCTTGCTTGAACTGAAGCGCAAGCTATGTGAAGTACAAACAGCTGGCGTTGCTCTGCTGCTGCTGCTGCTTCTTCTTCTTCTTGCTCTTCCTCTGCTTGTTGCCCTTTCTGGCTGCCCTGAGCCTGGCCTAAAGCCGTGTCTCTTCCAGCTGACCTTATTGCTGACCTCAATTGCAATTGCATTTGCTTTAATTCCTCTGTTTCTTCCTCTTCGTCAATTGAGCCGCTTGCGGAAGTCGATGGCCCAACTCCGTCTCGTCTCGTTCCGTTCCGATGTGATCCAGTTCGGGTAGCGTAGCATTTAGAATATGTTTCGGGTCTGCGCTTTGGTGAACTTTTATAGAGTGACTCGCATGGGTCTGGGGCTGGCTTAGGTCTCGACAACTGGACTGAATTCTCAATTCTCACGCCCAGCTCTGACCTTTTTAGCAGTATTTTGGCTGAGCTTTAAGCGATTTCGAAATATGCTGGCTGGTTCTGGGCTAAGAATTCGACATCAAGGTTCTTAGAATGCGCCAAATGTTGTAATTGAAATGTATCTCTATCCGTATCTGTATCTGGTTGCCGCACACACGATGCGCTCTGCTGGGTGGAGATCCTTAACTGTCTTTGACACACATATCCAGTAGCCAGCACACTGACCGAGCCATGTTCTCTTGTCATTGGCGCACTGCGATTCGCAATGCATTACGAAAATATATGAAAACACAAACAATACGCGATACATAACAAAAACTTCGCGCATAAAGCAAAGCAACGCAGTGCTTGTAATGCCCCAGAGCTGTTGACTCATGCCCATGGCAAGTGCGAAAAAACACATCATAATTATGGCATTATTAGCCAGGTCCGAAGAGATGCAGGCAGACTTGGCATATACTCTAGAAAATGGGAATGGAAATTTTATCATTCATTTCAATGAATAATGTAAGACTTGGAATATGAATATTTCTTATTTGGCATATATCCGAGGAATATTACGTACTTCTAGTAGAATATCTTATCTTGACAAATTCTTGACTTTATTCAAATAAAAAGTGTTGGTAAATTCATCCTGATTCCTTCCCCTAATTCAAATTCATTGCAGTTATTTTCCTTTTCTACATTAATTTCGTACCGAAATCGTAGCAATCTCATATTTCCTTATCAGATTGTAATCATACCAGTGGATTAAGTTCTATGCAAATTTTAATCAAAACTCTCATATAAAAAGAAGTCCTTTTAGAGAGACTTATGTTATATTTCTCTGAAAACAGCTTCTAATATATCAGAGCTTACACCCATCCAACCTTCCATTTACAGAGTATCTTAAGAAATAATTGAACTCAAATGAAAAAAAAGCAAAACTGAAACCAGTTTGGGTGCCACCCGAAGTCAAGGAGTTAGAGAGAGGGACGTATTGAGGGGAAAGGAGATAGGAATTGCATTGGTCTTCTAAATGACCGCAACAAGATCGAGAGTGCGCAAGAGATTTGAAAAGAACTCAAGAACACGCCTCGTTACGCATCGTTACAGTGACTACAGATCGATCGAACTGCTCAGCCGATGCCCTACAAATGTTGGCCAACCCGCTCCAAAGGAGGCGACTGACCCGACCGACCGCTCGAGGCTCGAGTTTGAGGAGCTGCAAGAAAAACAAAACCCTAAGATCAACAACGGAAGCGCGAACGAAGTTTCACTCTTCAAGCGAGTTCTTGGTTACGCCTGGTTAATTACAAAGCAACCAGCTAAGCAGTCAAATGCTCAATTTGGTAAATGACCAAACAGTAGCCATCACTATCAACATCAACATCAACAATCAACCATCAACAGACGCCCCAAACATAAACAAGAGGCCACGCAATGGATGGCCACATAGTAGTTCCGCCTAATGGCCTGGGTATTGTCTTGTCTGCCCGTTGAAGGGTTAGCAAGGGGTCTGGGTCTTCGGTCTCCGGCCGCCGGTCTCCGGCCGCCGGTCTCCGGGTCTCGGTTAGAACAATGGGGCCAGGCACAAGAGTTAAGCTTGAGGCATCTTCAGTTGTTTTTTTCTTTTGCCACTTGAAGCGCTCATTGTGCATGTTGTTTAGGTCTTGGGATTTGTTGGTTGCGGTACCACGCACTAGACCCAATGTCTATATCTGTGCTCCATTGTTATTGCCGCTCTTATGTGCGCTATTGTTGTTGCTCTTATTGTTGTTGTTTTTGTTTTTGCTGTGACTTGGCGTCGTATGTAAATTTGATTTTCATTGAAATATTCGCTGTGCATTGCAGCCCCCTCTCTCCCGCTCTCACTCCCCTTCCTCTTATCGTAGCATGCACAACACACAGTTTCAATGTAGTTCACTTGAACGCTTTCGTAAGCCAGCCCCGCAAAAGGGTTAACAGAGAGCGCTACAGAAAGAGAGAAAGACAGAGAGAGAGAGAGAGAGAGAGAGAGAGAGAGATGTAACAGCTGGCATTTAAGAGAGTACGTTTAGTTGTTGCTTATAAACAGGTTAACTTTGCATTGAAATGCTGCTCAATAGGGCTGTCGAGCTGCTCGAAAGTTAAGCTAGTATTTATAAGAAATATGAAGTAAATATAAAATAAATGTAACATTCAAAAGTAAACTGGAAATTAGCACAAAAAATAAAATAAATTGAATTAATATAAATATTTGTTATAGATATTCGTTAACCCAATGTTTATTCCAAATATTTATAAATTAAAAATATATTTAAAAACTGTGCTTATGTGTTGTATATTACTTATTAAATTATTATTGTCATTATACATTAATAAAAGTGACAATTAGTGGATAATTTTTTTCTTTACATGCAGCACTGCTATCATATGCATACATTATATATGATCAATATAGTTAATCTCTTTTCGACCAAAAGTAGATAAAACATTACTCAATTTTATGATTTAATAATCAAACTCTGTTAATGCTATCTAATGTCAACAGCCAAAAAAATATTACCCAAGTATTAGCTCATTAATAATTCCTTATCTGTGTTAATTTCAGCCACTATCTTATCTATTCGATATAGCCCGCATATATTAGCAGCCTTGTCATACTATCTTATTGACTTACTTCAATATCGCTTGGCAACCCTAAAGAGTTTCTCTTAAGCACAGCCGTGCTCTCTCTTTCTCTCTCGCTCTCTCTGTGCTGTGTGGCTTTGGCCATTTGTTGAGCTGTTGTTGTTGCCAAGTTACCAAGTTGGCTTGGTTACTCATTTGTTTTGCCAATTTCTGTAGCATTGCAGGCGGTTTCAGTTAGTACCGAACCCTCGCGCCAAACAGACGTCGTGCATTCCATAGCGGAAACCCGAGCGAACCGCAGACCAAAACAAAAGAAAAACCCAAAAGCGAACTACCAAAAAAGTCGCGTTTCTCGGCATCGGCATCGGAATCGGAAGTTCTTTTTGGCTTGCTGTTGTCGCCGCCGCAGTCGCCGTCGTGACCGAGAGGTTTCTGTTTGTTATGATATATCCATCTACCTAAAATACATTCAAAGTTAGTTAGTTAGCTGGTTGGCGCGTTGCGAAAGTGGAAAGTAGTATCTTTTTGTTTGCTATAGATAAAACTCAAGTCGAGAGCTAAAAGCACGCTAAGCGCGCATTCAATTTTTTCTGCTCTTGTTGTTGTTTTGTCAATAAAAGCTGAGAACCAGACAGAATATATATATACATATTTATATAGTGATATACTTAACTATGTGACTGTGGCACATATAACGGAAGTGCTTGACTCGCACACAACAACAACAACAATAACTAACTACGTGTGTGTGTGTGAGTGAGTGTGTGTGTTGCTAACCAATAATAAAACAAATTAAATGTTGGCCAAAAAACGAACGCATTAAGCGCATTTTATATTGGCTTTAACAACAACAGCAACAACAATAACAACAAAAGCAGCTGCCACCAAATGCAGCAAAGCGTGAAGTGCTTGCCAAATGAATTTTCTATATACAAATATATACTACATACGAAATGAAGCATTAGAAATTCGTATTTAAAGCTACGGCTAACACTAACAATACCCAATCCAAATTTGGCGCGACAAAACTCGATTTTCAGGCGTTCGATCCATTGACGTCAAATGTTATAGAAATTATAAATACCTACATATATATTTAACCCAGAAATGCGATATTAGCTTACATGAAATTGTGCTGAAAACCCAACTTAAAAACCATACTAAAGTCTGCCTAACTAAAAATTCACAAACATATTCCACCCATACATATGTATCTATTTATATATTCGAATGTATATAATACACAAAAGTATTTAACACATTTTGTCACGTAAATCAGTAGAAATAATATTTAAGGTAAGCTTTATAAAGCTTAAAAAATTCCAGATATACATATGTACATACATTTATATAAAGTAAAAGGTCTCTAAACGGATGGGCATATATTAATATAAAATATAATTGATTTTTCGAAATTCTATTAACTTTTCGAAAAGTAACCAAATTCTTAACCCTTAGACGGCCCCGAGTATTAACCCTCTTGCATGCAGCTTAACTAAACGTTCATTATATTCCGTATTTATATGTCATCCTGTGTGTGTGCACTCACAGACACACATACATAAATATGCATATATATATATTGACCTGGTCGACTCTCCATATCCACAGCCCTTAGTCTGTAATCGAAAACGTGCTTGTAAATGTGCAACGTGATCGGCGCTCCTTTTTTGTTAGCTTAGCTCAGTTTACGTGCTCGTTTTTGGGGCGGTGAGCAGGTCTTGTATTATATTTCCATATCCCTTGCTGCCAATTTGGCTGTAATTCACAGTAATGCTATTTACTTACTAAACTTGCCTGCTATTTACCAACATTAATAGTTGAATCGCCATACAAACGCATGCTGGGCTGCTCCTGGGCAGCGGACATCTATGGAAACATCATGTGGCTTGGGCCTGTCATTCCCGAGGCACAGCTACAGCATCATAAGGGACTTCAGCGTCATCAACAACAACAACGACAACAACAGCAGCAACAACAAGAGCGACTACAGCGTGTTGTCTTGTATCTGAAAACCTAACCTAATAATACAAAGAAGAGAGAGAGAGAGAAAAAAAAAAAAAACAAATTATAATCGCCGCTAACAAAATAAATCACTAATCGCTCGCTCGCTCGCTCGATTGCCCGGTCGATCGCCTTCATCAAATCTAACAAGCAATAATATACATATAAATTATTATATATCGCATTTTTGTGTTATGTTTGTGTGTGTTTTGTTTGTTGTTCGTAATACCACCCAACCACCACCACTTACCGCCTGCCGTTAACGATCATGCATAGACCAACGCTAGCAAATCCTATAACTGCTGCCGGTATTGCTTCATCCATATCAAACAACAACTACAACTACAAATCAAAACGCGCACGTCAACTCAGCAAGCCCACAACGGCCGGCACAGCAGCAGGGGCGACAGCTAAAGAGTCTGCAGTCGATTTGTCATCGCCACTCTACGATAACCATTCGCACTCCTCACTAATTGACGCTTCAATTGATTTAGAACATTACATCAGCGCCATGGAGGCACGACGCAACGAGAGCGAACCGGATGTGTGGGCTCAGTTGCAGCAAAAGGAATCGGATATACTATTAGCAGCAGAGCTGGGCAAAGCTTTGCTAGAAAAGAACGAGGAACTGGTGAAACAGCAGGAGAAGCTAATTGAGGAATATTCTAGCAAAATTGAGGTAAGTTGACATATGAACTAAAAATATTGTATTAACAAGAAAACCATATGCCGATATTCAAGTCAGCTGGCAACGCTGATCGACTTTTGTCCTTCGATTACCTGTAGCTTTCGTGGCTTTTATCGATAGTGTGAACTTTAAAAGTTGAATTTGAGTGTTCCGCTTGCTGTCAGCGCTGATCGCATATGCTCTGACTCATCTTTTGATTTGTATTGATTTTGTGGCCTTACCTGACAAAAGCTGACTTAATTCCCAGCTATTAATACAGTCCTCTATAGTATATGCATAATTTAATGCATATTGATTAATTCTCTTCTTCTTCACTCCACCTGTTCAACGGCCAATTGCAGCAGGACACATTTTGTCAACTGCAATGTCGTACGACAACGTATTAAATATTTATTTACAGAAGTACATGACAGCCATGGAGTATGGACATACATATGTATGTACCTACATACATATCTACATATGAATGTATGCATGTTTGTGTGTATCCCAAGTGAGTGGTCAACGAAATGTTTGCCTGACATGTCCCATAGAATTCACGATAAAAGTGCGCAGTAAACTACTGAGCTACAAACACACATGCAATGCATACCTTCATACATAAATACATATATGCATAGTAGTTATCTACGTAATGTTATCGATTTTTCATGCTCTTACTTTGCATTGGTTGCATTCTAGAGTTTACACAAACCGTTGCAGCCTTAGCAGCTATTTAGCTATTTTATTCTTCTATCAACTAGCTGTACTCTGATAGCGCCATAAGTCAAAGACAATACAAGGAAACATACGCCAATTTGTTTATCTTTATCAATGCCTGTGTACGACGACGACGACGACCTTGAACCACAGTGGGTGTTGTGTGCGCTCGCACACCTGTTTACATACGAGCAATAGACAATGTTCTATAGCTAATATCCAGAGCTAATGCCCAGATAACGCTCTAGCGCTCTGGTTCAAGGCATAACACGCGCCCGGCTCAAGTTCGTGGTCGTTCATTAGCATATTACTTGCTGCGTATTTAACCAAAACTTTATGGAGCCACCGCCCGCCCACGCCCATCCCAGCGCCCAGTGAATAGTTAGGCTAATGGAATTGTTCTTTTTGTTGTTCACAAATTCTGTTTTCTTATCAATTATATTGACTTTTGGGCATTCGTCATGTAAACGCAACGTTAATGTCAATGGAACCAACCGTTCCATGGGAGCTGCTAGGAAATGTGGGTATGTAGTTATTTGGGTATTCTAGGAAGTGTAGTGCCCTTTGGTGTCAGTAACCCAGACAGAGGACGGAACGAGGCGTTGAACTTGAATTAAATTCGATGCGTATGCAGGTTGTACGACTGAGTTGGTTTAGTCATGCAAAGAGGTGTAGTTTTTTTTCCGTTCGGGCTTTTTGAAATTGTCGCATGACTTCATCTTCATTTCGAAAGCATATATATATTTAGTGGGAAGGCCACTCTAGGGAGCTGACCGACTGACTAACACGAAATAAATTTTTCAAGGAGACTATTTTGTAATATTTTTAGAGAATACACTTTGACTTTGACTTGTTTTCCTTCTAAAAATTAATAATTTTCAAAATTTGGTTCCCATGTCTTTCGATGACCTATCAATAATCGATTGTCTTGTGGTACGCCTATTAGAAATCCATAAGAAAACGCAGCCAAGTGAACCATTTAAAATCTACTGCTGTGTAGCATTATTCATTAAAATTATTGCGCTCATCCAGCGAAACAAAAACATTTTCCCATGTTCCACTTTTCATTAACCAAAACACAAAAAGAGAAGTACAAAGACAATAACGATTCGCTTCAAGCTTTTAACTCGAAATTGGTCAAGACGCAAAGGTCAAATGAGCCGTTGAGTGATTCAATTTGTCATTCGGAATATTTCAATTAATTTGCAAGCTCAATGGAGCAGGACTCGTGGCGTGTGGCACGTGGCATGTGGCATGTGGATGCCGCATAAATCAGATAAAGAAATGTTAGCTAAGCTCTTTGCGAATTCGCAAAGTTTTTTTTTCGCATATGCAAAGCGAAGAGCATATCTACTAAAATGGGTGTCTAATTAATTTTTGGAGGCTCTGATGGCCGCTGATGCGTCATAAGCACAATGCCACATTTGCCATTTGGCATTTGGCATTCGCTGTTAGTTGTGGGCCATTTTAGTTGATGTCCAGGCATAATGTAGTGTGCGTATATACAATATACAATATATAATAGTTGCTATAGCTATGGCTGACTGACGTAATTAGAGTTGGGACTGGCCAGTCTATTGTGTAGGTGTGTAGGTGTTGGCTTAGTTCGTGGTTCGAGTCATCAAGCGCGCCTTTTTTTGCGGTCTGTTGAAGCGTGTGTGCCAATTTATGAGCATGGGCCTTTATTTTTAGCTGATTTTATTATTTATTTTGATTTGCTTTATTTTCTGACCAGCTTTCGTAATATACTAAGCCCACCATGTAAATGAGCAACGTACATATGTATGGGCGCAGCTGCTGCGCATTCACTGAAAATCTAAATATTTACAGCGCTTTCCAGACTTTTCCTTTGTGTACATAGAAGAATAGTTGATGGTTCTTTAAAACTTTCTAAGGTTCTCACGCATTTTTCAAATTATTTAAGCTGGGGCTCTTTTCTTTAACAAACTCTCGGCTATCAATATTGTTGGCTATTTATGTGTAAAATATCACACAGTTTCTTGTAGTATTCGATGCCTGCTCTAAAATATCTAGTTCACAGTCCGAAAACAAACGTTGCTTTTTGCCATTGTCTGAGAAACGGGTTTTATTTTTCTTCGCTTACGCCCAACTGGCTGACCATGCTTTTATATTTAGTTTTTCTCATTTTTTTGTATTTTGAACTAAAACCCGCTCCGGAGAACAATTGGCGATTGGCCTATCAATTGAAGTTGTAGCTTAGTTCGGGTCTGTCGTTTATCACGATTTACTGCCAATTGTTGTTATTATTTGTTAGGAAATGAATTGAGATTGAATCTCTGAAATATTTCCAACACTTTACCGTACCTCTCTAATGCTATTGCTTTGTCATTTCTTGGAACAACTTTTGAGTGGGCGTATGAAACGCTACAAAATATCTATATACATACATATGTATGAATGTAAGTTTATATGTTTAGATACTGCATACATTATAGAACTTGTTGTGTTTACCTCTGGCCTTTTCGAAAGTCCGTTTCGCCTTGCCGATTTAATACGTTAAGTGAACTAACACGTTCTTTCATTGTTTGTTTTGTTTTAGCAACCAGTTTCTTTTTCTCTCTAATTTATTAAGCCGCTCTTGTGCCCGCCCCTTCTCAATGCAATGCCAATTTTCAGCGACTGCAATTATTCTTGAGATCTTTGCTAAGAACTTAATAATATAACTCGCCTTGATTAGCATTGATTGCAACAGGATGCATTTAGATGCAGAAACATGCAAAATCGAAAATGAGCGATTATTTAAATAGTAAACGGAAACGTGACTATAAAAAGTGGAGAATAATCGATTGTAGAACGTTTACCAGCCAGCCCGCCAGCTATCGATAACATGCCCACTTGACACTTCGCCAACACTGTTGCTCATCAAAATGGCCATTAAAAACGGCAAATCATGCGCTTTAATTTCGTGGTTCCGCCTTTCGCCCGCCCACCGCACTTCAAACTTACTTGATTGACCATATAAAGAACGCCGATCTTCAACGCCTAAGAACACAAAAGCAGCGTATGGACAAAGGCAACAACCTACACAACAACCTATACCAAATGTAACTGTTATTCTTTTTTTTTTTGTGTGAGGCCTGGATTAGATAATATTGAAAGCCATTCTGAACGCAAGTTTCTCAGACATTTTATAGTTTATTTTTATTTGTATTTTATTTTCAATGATTTTGATCAGAAAATCAAAAGCTCGGCTCACGTACGCGATCAAACTTCTCTTTTGGGGTGAAGTCATCAACATACATATATCGTCGCTTGCCGTCCGTTGTCCGACAATTTATCGACAAATTCGCAAACAAAAACAAAAACAATAACAAAAATTTCAAAATTAACTCATTTGCATGTGAGTGTGCGAGTTCGTACGTCCCAGTTGATGAAAACCAGTTTTTAAAATGGTTTTTATGCAGTCTATAAAATATATACATACATATGTACATATATACTATATATATGTGTATATATATTTTGTTTTTGTATATTCTTTGATTGCTGATTCATCATACTCGAAGCTAAAGCTCATTTCCCTCTCATTTCTCTGACTTTAGCTCAGCTTTACTTCTTTGAAATTGCGTGGCACGCAGTTTTATGACCACTCCTCCCCCTCTCTCTCACACTCTCCCTTCACATTTCCACCTAGCATAACCTGGTTAATAGTTTTGGGTTCGTAGTACGCTGCAAATTAAGGTCGCTCGACATAGTTGCTATGAATATTATGTCTACAAATTCATATACGATTGTATGTATGTATGTATGTGTGTCTGTGTATGTGTGTGTACTGGGCCTAGCTATGGTCAGCCCATTTAGCAGTTGCCACTTGGCCAGTAATAGCATTTCTTTATTTGTTTATGATCTGGTCGAATGGTGTGCAAATGTCATGGTGACTCTGTTTCTTTTACCTATGGCAAATTACTTTCCTTGTTTGGCGGGGCATTCGGTTTTTTGTGTGTCACAGGGGAAACTTGAGTTTTTAATGCGGATTTTCCGCATTATTTCTGGGGGCCCTTTTGCTTTTCAAATCGCAACTAATGAGCTTTGACGCAAAAACCACACAAATATTGCTAAAAGAAAATATGTTGCATCTGATTGCCGTTGGAAAAACTGTTTTAAGAGGGTCTTGAACTCGCCATCACAGAAATTAGTTCGCATCAAAACGGATTCGATTTTTATGTACATCTTTTTAGATCTCATAAGAAACATGAACCGAGATGTATAAAAACTCAATAAGCTGATCAGAATGCCAATGAAAATATTTGATAATAAATTAATGAAATAATATATACGTAATTTATTGATCATCAACACTCATGTCTGAGTTTAGGAACCTCTCAACAACAATAAGATAATATGTAAAAAACACGTTTTATTTGTTCTTAAATTAAAAAAAAAAAAAAAAAAAAGGTTTTAGATTTTAAATAAAAAAAATATAATAATAAATAATATATGACCATATATGCAATGTGTTTAGCATTACCAGTGTTGAAAAACATAGTTATTTCACTTTCTCAAGTAGATTCTTGTCTGATTTGTAGTGAATATCTTAATTTCACTTTCTATTTTCTATTAACTTTTGAATTATTTATAATATATATTTATATAATAATACAATATAGTATAATAATAAAATAAATAATAATCTGCCAATTGTTACTTGATCGAAAATAAAATTTCAATTTATGCGTTTGTTAAGACGCTGCTTTGTTAGAGTTTGAATTGTGTTGATTCAAATTTCTAAGGGATTTGAATTCAAATTTGTCAATATGCGTTTATGCGTTCTGGTCGCCTTGACTGTCGATAATCCATGGCACTCTGCATACAAATTAGTGAATTCCTCATTTGGATGTTATGTTAATGGATACGATTCTCTTTAGCTTGAACTGCAAAGCTTAAACAACGTAAAAATTGATTGAAATGATTTTCATGACTTATATTCTAAATGTTCAGGAGAAATTCCGAATTTCGATAAAATAAAGTCCATTTCAAGTTCAAGTTAATGATAGCTCTTTTGATATCGCATCACACACAGCTCGAATTGCAGTTGATTTTTTATGAACCGAAGAGCTTCAATAACTTCGATAGTCCGCAATTGTCACAGCGGCTGCACTCATTTGCACGCTCATCGAATTACAGATCTGCGAAGTGGACCCTCAGGCTGAAGTCATGATCAGCTAACTGTAGCTGCAATTACGTATAAACTATGGGCATATTTCCATGTAATTTAATAACGCTTGACGTCTTGCAGGAAGTAAAAAGTATTCAAAGCTTTTGCTGTTGCTGTTGCTGCTGCTGCATGTCCGCTACAAATTAAATCATAATTGTATTAAACATTGATTTAATTTCGAAAGAGTAAGAGAGCAAGATACAAATTGCATAATGCTGGACTGACCGGGGCTGGCCTGACTTGGCATGGCCTCCAAGAGCAACCTCAGCGAGGAGCAAACGGTAACAAATCGTTTGCCCCGTCTGCCAATCATCCGAGTCTCTGTCAAAGTTTATTGATGTGCAAATTAGTATGAACTGCTCGGTGAGCTATATAATTATCCATCATGCAATGTCTGCCTGACATTGGCAGCGAGTCGACTCCACAGACGACGACGAAGGCGAAGAGGCGGCTCCAACTCTCAAGAGTATTCCAACAATGAGAGCACCTTTAGCTCATTGTTGTTGCTGGTTTGTCGTTGTTACATACCAAATTATTTTGTTCCCATGTAAGCGTGTGTTTGTGTTTGTATTTTCTTTAATTGTTCTCTCTCACTCTGCCACAAATTTTGCTATCTTTTTTTCTGTTTAATTTTATAACGAATTGTTGAAGGTGAAAGCATTTTCACTTTCCAAAACAATTTGATGTCAAAGCGAAACTTGGGAACAATAGCCACAGCGTTGCTAATATAGGTCTAAATGAGACTCTGATATCTTAACTATACGTATCTATAAATATAAAATTATAATATGATATGTGTATAACAAATGTGCAGCTGAGATAGTTATTCATATATGTGGGGTTTATCAAAGTGGAATAACAAACGAATAATGCTCTTTAAAGATTTGAAAAAATCTGAAAACATTAGGTCCAACGAAGGCGTCCAATTAGCCACGAGCCGAGAGGTCTATAGAATTTGTTGATCTAATTTTGGAGCACTACATTCATGTGAAGTTCTAGTTCTAGATACTCTTTATAAACGAGAGAATGCTATCCTAATTTGCCACGCCTTCAATATAGTCGGATTATAGGTATATCTATACAGGAACATAACAGTCAAGTATAGAAATTCTAGCTAAAGCTGAACATTCTAATGTGAAGCTGTTCTCATAGTTTTCAAAACCTTATATACATCCTATATACTGTAATGATAAATAAATCAAATTAAGATTAGGCAAAGTATATGCATAGAAGTATATAATCTTTAATTCATGTTCAAATTCATTCATCTGTAGCGCAAATTCACAAATGAATAAATTTGTTTACTTATTCATTTATGTAAAATTAATAATTTATGAGAAATGAAGAAAATGTACTCCTTTATATACAATTAAATAATTTTGAATAATATTATGAATAAATACATTAAGACTTTGAATTTAAGCTTTGCAAATGTTTTCATTGAATGCATTTGTTTTCTTTTTTGTGTGCACTATTCGAGTGTAGTATAGGGGAATTTATCATATATTATATCATATCATATCTCGTAGCACTTATCATTTCAGTCAGCCCACTCACAAACCTTTTTTTTTGTTTTTATTACTATGTATTTTTCGAGTGGCTGACTCAGTTATATTTAATAAATAATATCTTTATATGCCAAGCAAATGCACACTCCTCGCAGATATACATATATGTATGTATATATATATATATATATGTGTGTATGTGTGTGTGTGTAGAGAGCTGCTAATTGGCCAGCTTTCATTGCAATAATAAAAATATTTGAATTGTGACTAAGAGAGACAACGAGCCCAATTGGCATATTCAAAAGCCAACACAAATGCAAATAAATATACATATGTATATAATATAGATATAAATATATAAGAGTTTACATATATCTACATATACATATATATTTGTAATATTCATATACGTATATGCCAATCGAACGTTAGCATGATGACAATAATAGACGATTTCACAAAATACGATACCAAAAGCAAAAAAATAAAAACAATGCATGAGTGCGCATGACTATCAGATACCCTGTATACCAACTGAAGCAAAGCTTTTTATACTCATTCACGAAGTGAATTAGTATATTGGTTTTGTGCAATGTCCGTCTTGCTGTCCGTCCGTCTGTCCGTCCGTCCGTCTGTCCGTATGAACGC